>WBMY01007248.1:170475-207769 GCA_013397315.1 Donacobius atricapilla | reverse complement strand
AAAAAAAAAAAAGAAAAAGCCTGGGAAAACAAGTGCAGAGGAGATTAGCAATATTAGCTATTTTTAAACATAGCATTTAATTTATTTATTGTGCTTAAACATAGCATAAGAAAAAGTTTCACATTTATGGCATACCTGAGTTTGAAGTTTCATCATGTCAGCTTCAATTTTTAGATTGGATTCATTCAGTTCTTTTATTTCCTCATCCAAATGTCTTATTTCTTCATCACTCTCAATACCTGTAAATAGTGGAAGATAACAATATCACATTTAAAGTGTCCACATGTAAATGGATGTATGAGTAACAAGCTGCATTACCTGTTACTTAACCATAGGAAAATAAGCTTTTCAACAAATGATTGATCCTTAAATTGTCTTTTAGTTTGATTTCACTGTCAAAATTCTTTCCTACCTGTTAAATGGCTACATAAGCTGAAACACAGATGGGGCTATCTTAGTCCTCATTTTTTCATAATTTCTTTCTTTTTCATTGCATCATGCAACTACAAGCTGGAGGGTACAGAAAGGAAAAATTCCCCAGAAAGAGGAAAGTTTATCATAAAACGTGAGATATTTATGTCACTTGGGTGTGGTTGTTGGTTCGTTTGGTTTTGTTTTAAAAAGAATGCGACAGCCACCTGTCTTTTTCAGGAAACACACCAGGGCAACATCTTCACTAGTATTACAATTGTTCACTCATCTGTACCTGTTTCTGAGCTTGCAACAATGTCTATTAGGGGCAAGCTCCTGTGCAGAATAGCTTCAATAAGCACAGCCTTAGTTACATCTGATAAATAAGTGACATGTAAATAACAGAAAAGGATGAAATTTTCAGAAAGCTAACAAGTATTACAGGGGAAACAAAACAAAACAAAACAACAAAAAAAAAAGGGGAACTCAGTCTTTTTCATCCCAACAAGTTAGATAGCAAAGAAAAAAAACTTCAGTTCTTGAATGAGAGCCCTGTTCTGAAAAATACTGAGCTGTAGCAGCTGTTGGCAATACATGTGCCTGTTTCTGCTTAGTATTACTCCGAGTCCAGCTCTGCCTGGAGATTTGTGCCACTGTTGTTACTGCTTTAAAGCCTAGAACTGAGTCTTCTGGGGAGCCAGCTTGGGAAATCTGTAAGCAGTAATACAACCGTTTTCCTCAACAGTTGGAGGCTAAAGACTAAATTTCCTGAATCCTGGCTCAATGCCCAACTTTGCTAAAGCACATTGTATAAGAAGGGAGACGCCTACACATTTCCCCCTGCAACTCTTTGGTAATTATTGCTTTGCACTTAGGTTAGCTAAATTGCACGAGCACTGCATAGATACTAAATTGTGTAGGAATGAAGTTAGAGAGATAAGTCAATTTCTGCCCACAATATTTCTACCTTCTTACCTTCTTCATCAGATGGCTAAGTCCTCCCAATCTGTAACTAATTGTTTATTAATAAAAACAATAATGAAAGCATACCCAAATAAAAAAATATGCTTTGTGACAAGATCATATCCTCAAAATTGAGTTATCAAGATGTAAATAATTTTATAATCTCTCATGTGAATATTTTTGTTAGTCAAGATTTTTTATTGCTGGAGACAACTGAATGTAGTGAGAATTAATGCCAGAATGGCATAAAGGGGCACAAGTATAAATGGGAGTCAGAGCCCTTCTATCTAAATAAATGTCATCGTTTTTTACAGATCTTACCGCCACTTGCTTTAAGCTTGATAGTCATTAATTCTTCTGAAATTTTGCCCTTTTTTATGGTTTGTGCATTCAGAGGACAACCAGACAGGCTGAAACGGATAGGAAAAAAAACATTAGCACCCACTTGAAAATGGCAACAATCCTTTCAGGCAATATTGTCATGCACTTGGACAGACCTCTGTACCTAAGGTCATATCAGTACCTGCATTATAGCATGGCTTCCGGGAATGACATAACTCATAAAGAGTCATTTAGCTGTATATTCCAGCTTGAAAATTGGCACAGAAATCTCAATCTATGAGTAAACAACTTTAAAGCATATTTCAAAATCATTAAAATTGCAGTAGCAACTACTGTTAAGCTATATGAAGATGCATTTACAGAATTCTTAAAATTTGAACACTTATAAACTGTTTTTATCAAGGGATTGGGCTCCAAAGGAGAGAAGAGTATAGTCCTTTAAAATAGCAAGTTTACTATCCTAAAAAAAATTAGTTAATGGGATGATGTCCACAGTGCACAATTATTATATCACTTTGCTGATACATAATAATGATCAATACAGTAATAACTCTGGGTATACCCTATAGGCTGTAATAGCTTTTTGAATGGTTCTATTATATAGTCAGTTTGCTTTTTAACCACTGTTCACATTAAATTATATTTTGCTATTTCAAAGCTTACAATTTCATCAGCTGGTAATTATCTGAAGCAATTTTTATAGCCCACTAAAGGGCTAAGAGGAATTGCACTGTCTTAATACTATCTTTATAAATAACAAAGAAGAAATACCCATATGCTGGAGAACTGGCAGAAGGATTTGTTTTTAGGTGTAGCTGAGTAAGGAGTGAGGGAAAATTTTGCTCCACGGGAAAATGGTTGATGTGTGTGGATGTGTGTGGATGTGTGTAGGTGGGTTATGTGTGGGTGGGTGTGGATTTAAATTTTTTTTAAAAAAGAGAATCCTAACAGACATGGCATTTCCACATAGGAAAAAAAAGAACCCAACAAAGCAGCAAAACCTAAGCTTCCATTAGCTTGGCTAAAAGCTATACAGGAAAAGAAGCTAGTTCTTTAGTTCTAAATTTCTGCTTATTATCTCTGCCCAGAGCAGATAACTAAGTGGGAGATTGATAGCCATGAGTTACTGGTTAGGTTTCAAATGTCCTATGAAAGGATATTGAACTAAGTTATATTTGCCACATCATTTTAACTAACGTGACCTTGAGAGTGATCCACTCTTATGTAGGACAGGAATCATCTGTACTATGAATTGCTACCAGCTAACATATAGTTTTTGCTACTTGCCTAATTAGCCACAATTTACAGCAGATGAACAGACTTTTAGATGGGATGTAGGAAATAAAATTAGGATAACACTGGACTCTGACTAAATTTTTTCAAATTATCTTGGACATTTCTGGTTTTGGAGAAGTTGGTTCAAAGTGTAAGGAAGAAAGCAAAGGAGATAGAGATGTAGACTTAATTACTGCTAAAGACAGAAAACCAAACTTGCCAATCAGACTCTGCTTATTTTTGATTCAATATGGTCAGATCATTATTTTTCACAGTGATAGATGGTGTTTATTGTTGTTAGTAATATGTGTGACTCCTTCTCTGTAAGGATAATTTTCTTTGTAAGATTGATATAACTTCGAACTTCTTTAATCCATATGCATGCTGCATGCTTATTGTTTTTCCTTTGTGTAACTTTAGCTGTTTAAATACAAAGTTTATGAGTACAAATTTTCCACTGGTAGAAAGATGAAATGAACAACTCTTGGCTAAAACTTTTTTGGTGACATTTCAATGATATCTTTTTTTTTTTTTTGAAGATATGCAGATAGAACTGCATATTTCCCTAGGAAAGAACTCAATTTTAAAATGCATAGGCACTGTGCTAATCTGAACACCTTGGAAAGTCATGCTTCAATGGGAACATAGAAAAAGACATAAAACTTTAAGTCTCTCAAAGTAATTCTGTTTTGTATTACTTTAGCTGCTATGTTATCACTCAAAAGACTTCAGCACAATTTATTCTGACTCTAAACTCACATGTTGCGAATTCAAAGTGGAACGTTATGGAGTAATGAAAAGAGAAAACACAAAGTTATACCTTCTGTGGGTGACAAAAACATTATTAACATGACCCAGCCCGTTGCAGCCTGGCAAAGGACAGTGTGGCAGCTCTTGTTTGTTCAGTTTCCAGGATAGTGAAGACCCATTGACAGGACTCTCCTTCTGTCTCTTGGCAGCCAAAGGACAACCAGAAGCAGTGCGATGAGAAGTGTATTTACCTGATATGTGACCTTGGCCATCACAGCCTATCACTGGACATCTACAGAAACACAGCAAAAGATCCCTCATTTTCATTGGAGAGAGCAGGCAAAGACAGTCTCAAAAGATTCTGAGAAAATCATTCTAGCTGCCTTTGCTACTTTGCTTTAATGGAATAAGGCTTGGTCCCTGGTGGCACACTGTACCAGAGCATCCAATTCTTGTCAAGCTGGGTCATGGGGGTTCAGCCTACCTATCTTAAAATAAAGAAATTTAAAATACAGTTGTAGAGACTAAGAAAATAAGACATTAATTTAGATAGTATTTTACCAGAAAAGAAAATTGAAAATCTATCACAGGCAATAAATAACACTTCTTCAAGTGTATGGAAAGTCAACATTGTCTCCTTTCTATCTCAGTTTCTGCTATGAAGCAGAGGGTGGATTCCTGTAACTGGAAAACTTGCATGGAAACCCATGCAAATACTTGCAAATAAAGGATAGGGAATTTTTTGTGCTGCTCTGTCAGTGTTATGCATATATCATTAAGAAGTATTAAGATAACGTTCCATACAACTAAGTCTTCACTTTTATATTCTGGCCCTTACCATTTACAAATTTTAACAGAATGTGCATTCAAGCCAGGAGTGTAGGGAATCTCTACTGAGTTTCCAGTTTCTCCTTTAAGTGAAATTTTTGTTCATAGATGAAGACATGAGACTTACAGATATTTAAATTCTCTGGAACATATTTTGAAGGTGTCACTCTGATTTAATTAGCTGACATGTTTCACCTCAGTTAGTAATAATTTTCCTTCATTTTGCCAAATTTTTCAACCAATTGGCACTTGCATAGCACTCTTTAAAATAATTGGAGCAATGCAAGCAGATACAACAATCCTTCCTCACTGTTCAGTCTCCTAGGTGATGGACTCCACTAACTTCCCTAGAAGCAGAAACACTTGGTTTGGTTCCAGCTCTGGGCACTATTCTCACATGCGTGAGATTAACTGGGGCATCTCCCCATCATTCCTCAAGTCCTAAACTCCTACAGGCCATTTCCCCCTCTCCACTGGTGGTGGACCCCTGCTTCTGTACTCACTTAAGTTCAGGGTCTTCTTTTTCCTCCTTGGTAGGAGTGACTTTGATACCTCCTTTCCTGGCACGAGGACAACCAGACAAGCTGAAAGAAGCACACAGAATAAGAGCCACCTCTTTCTGCTGAGGGCCCTGAGCACTGCAGCCCCTGTGACGGGGTGGTTGTTACCTTCTGTGGGATGCATAGTTCCCTGTCACGTGGCCAGAACCGTCACAGCCAGGTGTTGGGCACCTATGGAATAATACAGGAACCTTACAAAATACAGTCACAAAGATACAGAGCAAACAATGTGTACAATCTGTATTTTGTCTAGAGCGGAAGAAAGAACAGCGGAGCTTTTGCTAATAACTAAACCTACCTCTCACTCTTTGTTTGTTTTTGTTTTTTTCCTTAATGATACTCGCTTTTTTGAGGAGGGATTTCTTTTTAAATAGCAGAGTTTTAATAAGGAATGTGAAATATATTGTATATGATGTGTAGATTTGATTAGTTTGTATCAATGTTTGCATCAAACATTTTTCCTTGGACAGAATCAACATTACAAAGAGAAGAAAAAAAGCAGCTTGATATAGATCTATCTGTAAATTTGCTATTACATGCTTGTTTGTTATTGGTATGATGTTTTCAGGTAGAGATATAAACAAGCACTTTGCCAGTATTTACAGAAGGGAAAATGAAAGCAGAGAAGCAGTTTTACATTTGGGCATCAGTAGATGATAGCCAGAATTTGAATTCAATAATTTGTGTATTCTAACACTGTAAGCATGCCACAGGACCATCTCTTTCTAGCTTGAGATTCAGCTGGGTGTTTAGCTGAGCAATTGGATTATGCTTATTTCTCAGAGTTAAGGGGTGTCTCTGTGCATGCATGACAAACAAGCCTTTTCAAGTATGAATGTTTAATGCTGAAACATCCATACAATAAAAAAGAAAAAAACCTGCCTGTTACTATGCTTTTGCCAGCAGTCTGGCAGGTGGTGCTTCTTGCTTGCTGTGCTCCTAAAAAAAGCTAACATGGGTCA
The DNA here is from genome assembly GCA_013397315.1 of Donacobius atricapilla. Taxonomy (NCBI): domain Eukaryota; kingdom Metazoa; phylum Chordata; class Aves; order Passeriformes; family Mimidae; genus Donacobius; species Donacobius atricapilla. The sequence continues at coordinate 201,678 of WBMY01007248.1, read as the reverse complement.
GTAGGTCTTTCCACTGACTTCTGTGGGGTTTGGAGAAGGACCTTACTGGTAACGCCTTCCATCTGAGAAGTACAGGGATTTTTTTTTTCTTTAATTGTTTTTTTTTATTTTTAATTTAAGGCTGTTTTATGTTTGTGGGGCGGTTCAGTTTGTAGATTTTTCACCGAATAGAAACATACCTCAGCAAACAATGGAGCACTAAAAAACATTTGTCTTATAAGTTATGCCAGCCTTTTCTATGTTTCTGTATTCTACAACACAAAGTTCTTGTACTAAGCAACCCTAAGGCATTTTGAAATGCTATTATTTTTACAGAGTATCAGAATTACATAAGGAGTTGTGCCAAATAATGTTGTACTGAGCCATTAAGGAAGCTTGCAGGGTTCAATATGCTCTTAAGGGTTTCAGTTGTTGCTGAATCTTTCCTGAGTTAAAGAGATTCATGGTTAAATCTAGTCTTTGGTAGGCTGCCATGTAAAACACCTACAAATATAATTGTAATAGCGCATCTGAGTGTGCAGGTGGGTCTCTTCACAGAATATTTAAAACTAGTTTTCTGTGAACAATTAATTTGTCAAAAAATCTGACTTCTTTTGGACATGAACAAATTTATGCATTGATTCAAGTAGAATTCAGCAAATAATTTCAAATGAAGAAAGGGGTGACTTTTTTAAAAAAGATAATGTCAAAACATTTCATGATGACACTTAGTGAACAAAATATTTTTGGCAGAATGACTTGCCTCGCACTGACAGCAAAGGTAAAGGTGGGGGTTTGCAGAGCGCCAGGATATGCTTCACTGTGTAGAACTAAATGTTGACCTGTTTAAGTGTGGGACACGGACTGGGCACAATGTCATATGGAGCAGGAAGCAAGGGCAGATGTCTGGAGAATGTGAATGCTCACAAGTAAATCCAGAGCACCTGCCAAAAACTAAGGAAATTAATTTTAGCTACTTGTTTTTTCAGATGATCACAGATGGAAGGGCTCCCTGCATAAACTGGAGGTGGACTTTAATTCAAGAAAAGCTCTTTGTGTGAGACATTCAGATCTGAAAGTCTGGGAGTTGTGAATATACGTAAAAAGGACACTGAACTAAATTTTCTATCACCCCATCTGTATTTACCGCTTCTGGCAGCAGACAGGTTTCCAACTGGATTGGAGTCCAAGCTGTTCTGGAGGTCACTGAAGATTTGAGGCTGAGATATTGTCAGTACTAATGAAACTGTGAAAGGATATTTCAGGCGGACTACTGACAAATATGTGAAAAGGCTTCATTAGCAAGACTTAATCTTGGCCACTGGGTTGGGTTTTCTAAATATTGGTTATATCTTTGTATGGATTGTGAAATTACAGAACAAAATATACACCAAATATCTATTGCCCTGCAATCAGTAATGCTGTGGAATTTCATCAGCTCTTAAGTGGAGTTTGGACTGGTATCCCAGTTTAGGGAGTCACCCTCTATAATGGATTCCTGTGCAGAGCCAAGAAAATAAGATTTAAATCGAAGAGCCAGAGGTCTCAGGACATCAAATTAAGAGATGTCAACCCCCAGGTGGGTGTAGGTTACAAGTTCTTTCCCAATTCTTCAAAATTTGTTATCCAAAAATAAATCTCTCAGTGATTTCACATATAAATTCTTGCAAATGGGCATTGAGTACCTCCTATTTTGTCCCTTTCTCCCAGAGGATTGCTTGATCTTTAGGAAGATGAACCACAACTACATGTAAAATTTGAATACTGAGCTGCAGGTTTAGGAGCACTTCTGGTACATTTTCTCCCTCAAAAGCTCCCCAGAGGTGTTAGATATGCACTCTAGTTAAGGTAAGCCCATAGAGGTCAGCTGAGAAAACCATTTTCTGAAATTTGTTATACTGCCTATGGAATATAAATCAGTATCAATGTTTTATGTGGAACCCATGTAGAAAAACTGCTCAAATATCTCCTAAAAATTGATACTTAACCACTGCAAAAACTAGTTTAAGGATAGGACTGATGACATATTCCTAAAATTTTCTTAATTTTAAGTAAACACACTTCTAAAGAACACATTTAAAATTATTTAAGGTCTGATAAGCAAGCTCTTCAATTAAATAGGATATCAGCCACAATTATCTCTTTTAGCTTTAAAATCTGACTCATCATCAAACTTACTATGTTTTAAATTAACCACCTCAGATTGTTCTGAGCAGCAAGAATCCTCATATAGAAATTTCCTTGACTCTTAATCACAGGCCCATTTTCTGAGCAGATCTTCCTTATTTCCAAACTGTGGATCACATGGAAGCCTTGTATCTTTGCTGGCATAGAGTTTAATAATTGAAGCCAAAATCTTATCTTGATTCTGGCAAATTAAATATGAATAACATTTGGAAAAAATACACAGCTTTTTCATATTCATGCCTAACTACATGAGGATACTTTCCTGGCCTGATTCTATGAGCGTTTATGCCCTCTGCTCACATAGCAATGCTAAAATTAACTATTGATATTGATGTCACTATACCAACACAAGCATGTGTGCAGCATTTTGGGATAAGGTTTAATTTAGACAGAAGCAGAGTTTTGTTCAAAATATCACCTGAACTACGTTTACAGGAAGCTAAATTAAGGTGCTACATTTGTGAAAAATAATTTTATTTAGCCTCTTTTCCTTTTGCGAATTGTCTGTGAACAGATTTTGATTTTTGCTCTTTTTCTAGTTAATTGAAATTAAATGCTAACTGCGTTATGCAACATATTTCTGTCTGTGAAATGTCCATGAACTTTGACTTTGTCTTTCACAACTCATTTATTATACATGGCGTACAGTGTGCAGTTTGTCATTTAAGTCATATGCTGTTGCTCCTCTTTCCTTATGGCATGACCAAAACTCTAGAAGCTTTAGTGGAAAAATAACCATATTGGTATGCAAATTTACTTATTCACACATGAATGGGGTGGGGTGGGGGGGGGGGGATGCATGAGGAGCAAGTATTCAAAATATTTGTGTGAGTGTCTTTGTATGGCAGAAAGCCAATAAAAGCAGGGACAAATATATATGACTCAGCAAATTACTTCAAATTTGTCAGCATTTTTGCAAGTCAGTTCCTTGCTGACCATTCTGCTCTTTTAAAACATACTAAACCTAAATTTTATACCTTTGGGGATCAGAGATGTCAAAAAATGAAGCATTGTGCCAATGTGCCAGTTTACCTACTGGCTTTGTGAACTGCTTTGGACAGCTGCCTATATAAATGGTCTTGCTTTGCTATTTTGCTGTATCTGCTGTACATTCAACCTCGTAGCTACCATCAGTTCAGCATTTCAAATATAACTTAAGTTGTAAGGCTAGGGAATAGGACCACTAACCTTTCATCTGGGGACACCAAACACTGCACCAAGACTAAATGTAGTTACTTCTGCAATTAATACCATTAGAAAAGGAAAATAGTGCCATGATCAGACTTTATTCTCTTCTATCTTGACTAGGGATAAAGGACAGAAAGGACAGTCACGGGGTTCTCCCCTTTTTACATGCATTTTTGAGTTTTTCCAAGCCATCTATTATGGGATCCAATTTACAAGTTGCAGAGGGAAAGCTATGAAAGAACTCTAATTATCCTTCCCTTTTCCCCACATCCTTATTGACAAAGCCAATTCAATAACTAGATGACTGGTTGCCAGTGCCTCTCTTGACTACAGATTTTTGAAATATTCATATGTCCCTATACATCTGTCTATATAGCAAATCCTGCACAGTCCTTTTGTAAGTGACATTTCATGGTGAGAATTATGCCAGCACAAAATCGTACGACTTGATGTCTGCTTCAGTGACATCAAGGGTAGTATAGGGTAGTGAATAATAAAAAAAGATTTGCAGGCATTCTGGCTTCATTTTTAAATTTATTCTAACTAGTTTTATTTCTATCTAAATAATTTCAATTAATTCTATCTGGATCAGTTGCCAGATCAGTCTGACATATTAGATATTTTTTATTCCTCTCTGATTCAGGAATACTGAGAAAGCTGCATCTTTCCTAGTGTTTACATTTTGTCCCCCCCTCCCAGGTCCTGATTAATTAATGAAAATGAAGGGGTACAAGAATGAAGAAAGAAAAATGGAGAAGAGTAGACATTATTTCACTCAGAAGTCTTCAAACCAATTCACTACACTTTTCAGACAAAGGTTTGATACTCCTCAGAGCAATTCAAATTTATAATTTCAGTAACACAGGGAACGTTTGTTGAAGATAAAAAACATTTGTGCTATTGTCAATACTTACTTGAGCTCCTGAGAGTTGGCAGCCATAAGGGATTTTAATGTCTTGTCAGCTAATGGGCACCCAGAAACACTGAAAAGAAAACCTGATGTGAAATATTTTACTGAACCAAAGGATTTATTTTTATCTAAAACAGCAGCATTCAGACAATCTATGATTTATATCACTTAAAATTACACTCTCAAATATGATTCTTGGCGAAGAAGGACCAGCCAACATAAGGCTGTGGTTCTTAAATCACTATAAAAAACGTATGTAGTTAGGGACAAAGGTTTCTAGCCCCTGTAAAGCTTTGCTATGAGGGGAGAGTGGTACACAATCCATCCTTTATATTTCCTTTATGAAGGACAGCTAGAGGATCTGGTCCACATGGTTGGTAGAAGGCAGAAAACACTTCATTCTGCTCCAAAGGGAAAAGCAAGAAATTATTGTTTCAACACCTAGGTTGACAGTAGGCTATTTTGAGGAAAATATTTAATATCCTCAGGTTATAAGAGCAGGTTATGAATTTGAAAGCCATTCATAGACAGGTATGCAGAAACCTCATTTATAATCACATGCAACAGCATCTGTATAGAGACTGCTTGTACACTCAGGGAAATGCAAACTTCACTAAATGACTTATCTACATCCTTTATATGAGAAAGGCAGCTTGATGCTGCTTAATTGCCTCAGTTAATATATAACAATATATAACAAAATAGAACAAAACCAGGAAAACCAGCCACATTTCTCTGTGGATTATTTTCTACAAATTGCTTTTGAATACTTATCCATGGTTAGTACAAAAGGGTTCAAAGATGACAAGAGCTAGAAGTAGCTCTATTTCCTGTTTTAGACTTCCTGTTGTTTCTTACCTGCGGTGTGAGGCATAGTTTCCCGTTACATGACCGCTACCATCACATCCTGGGGTTGGACAGCTATGCAAAGAAAAAGGAATGAGAAATTAGAATTTATATAATACACCACATAGCTCACCATACTCTGCAGTGAATTATGTAATGATCCTTAGGGTAATCACGTTCATCATTACAAACTGTCACGACACTGCAGAAATCTAGAAAAACTTCACTTTTGTTTTTTAATTATTACTTGAAGCACAGAGGAAATTTCTCTTATTTCCACAACGCAAATAATTCAAACCCTTTTTTTTTTACCTGTGTAGGGTCATCTTTACATAGGTACTTTGCTTACTATGTGGGTTCTTAAAAAGACTGTTTTATTATTGTCACAAAATTTTCCCAGCAATTCATAAATGTTGGAGCTGAAGTTTCTGATAACATACTGGAGGCCAGAGAACCATGATACTTAAAATAATTCCTTTCACTTCTGACTAAAATAAGGCACCATTTTTAGAAACATATTTAATATTTATTTACTGATAAAAGTGAGAAAGGCATTAGGGTTGCTTGCAGAACAGAAAGCAGGTCATCAATATCACACATCTGAAGCTACAAAAGAGAACAAAACTTTCTCAAGTTGTTTCTCAGCTGAACTGAGAAGTGATACAAAGGTGGTGGTTGTGGTTTGGGAATGGTGCTCTGCAGATTAGTGTCCCCACCAAGACTCTCCAAACCATAGGCTGCTTGCTCACCCCCCCCTTCCTCCTTCCCCTGTGGCAGGTTGGAGAGTAGAATTGGAGGCACAAAAGGTGAAAGCCAGATCTTGAGATAAGAACAATTTACCGGAAATAGCAATGAGATAACAAAATGGATGGTAACAGCAAAAATATCCATAAGTGCACAAGATAGGCAAGCGATTGCTCAGAACAGAACTGGTGTTACCCAACCGCTCCCTTTACCAAGCTTACTTGATCAGAAGGAAAACCTTCTCCCTGGGTGAGGTTACAGGATAACCCCCAGGTCCCAGCCGCCCCACCTCCTGGCTACTGCCAAATTTAACCCTCTCCTGGCTGGAACCAAGACAGTGATGTACATTTAACAGAGCAGATATACTCAATTAAACCGAGAGATGGAGGTATGCTCAACCTGGAGAAGATGCTTTATAGCTTCTCTTTTTCCTCAGCCCTTCCTCAGTTGTAACACTGAAGTTATTTATCAAACTGGGATACAGTCCTCTGCAAAAGGGCAAAGATGCCAAGAAATGCAACTTGTGCATGGAGGGGGAGGTGAATTAAATATACCTTTGTACATTACTTTAAAACAGTCTAACACCAACCCTGCAGAGTTGCCTTATAAAAAACTGTTTTTGTCTCACTGGGAATATGGATTTAAAGGGCAAGCGGATTCTGCACAAAAACTGTTAGGTAGTGCTCCATGCTAATAAAAAACAGGGTGCCTGAAACGCTCGCCTGGCTATTTTTTGTGAGCTGGCAGAATGCTAGGAAGTTTTTCAAATCTGTAAAAAAGCCTTAGGAAGACATCAGCCTCATTTTCACAGCACATTTCAACCTGAGCGATGCTGTTATGGCCAACAGAATTAACATAGAAAAATAGAAAGCACATGCTAGATGTTGGTATTCATACAGTAGTTCGCTCCAACTGCACTAACCACATTCAAAATTTTTTCTCTGCAAGTGCCTATGTCATTTTAAAAGCTTCCTCACGATGGAGCCAACTGTACTGAATTGTTCAGTAAAATATCTGAGCTCAGTGGGATCCTAGGAATGTAGTCTGATCCCTATATTGCCTATGGATTCTTCTGATAAATTAAAACTATTCCTTATTTAATTTTTGGCTCAATTACATTTTAGATAGCTGCTTTTAGATACTATTTGAATATATGAATACAACCACTGTAAACTCATCACCTTGTAAATACTTTGATGTTATTATTTAGGAGAGTAGGAAAGTATATTACAGGTATCTCAAAACAGGTCAGTATCACAAAGGAATAAATATTACAAAAGAAAACCCATTAGTCTTCAGCAAATAAACTCTCAGTGATTTTTGTATGCATTTGTTTCAGAAGAAGAGGCAAAACAACCTGACCTGTAGCAATTTAGGTCATGAACTATGACTGCAGATATAATGTGGTGAGTAGACAATATGCATACTGCATGACATGAGGGGAAAGAATTGCTCTTCACAGCAGATTGCCCCAGGGAAATGTAAATTCTAGAGACAGAGGCAGCTCCAACTGCTCCAGTGCCACCGAGTCTGGAGAGCAGAACACAGGTTGGCGGGATGTGACTTGTTTATTTATGGGTGAGCCTGCAGTGATGTGTTATGGGCTATCATTATTAAGTGATATGGACCACACTTATTCAGAGAGACCCACTCTGGCTTTGGACAAAATGAAAAGGGCCATAAATGATTGCTGAGTCCTAGTTGACTGTTACAGTGAAAACTCTCTGATAATATCAAAATGACATTGATATGAACCCAAAGGGATTTTGTGAAGAGCGAAAATGAGATTTTTAAAAAGTGACTCATGTTATGAGCTGCTTGGAACAATTTTAGTGAACAATTCTAAACTGAAAGAAGCTGTTGTGTGCAGACAGATTTAATAGGATCTATTTGCAGTTCTAGATAGTAAGGTTTTGGAACTTAACACAGGGCAAGCGCATCTCAGTAACTGTGAAAAGAAAGTATTTGCCTATAGTCCAGGGTGTGAATTTCTACAGCCACTGGATTTTCAGCAGGACTGAATAACTAGTTCCTCTTGGAAGGAAGCAGATGAAGGACCTTTCCTACAGGTTGGGAAACCCCATTCTGTCTTACATTTTGTCTTATTATGAATTTTGCATGCTTTCTGTCTGAGAAATCCTGACTGCTTCTACACAAGCTGTAAGCAATGGATCTATAATGACAATTGTACAATTAAAGCTTATTTAATTACGGAAGCATTAGCAGAGCCAATCTGTAGCATGTGATGAAACTGTGTGTTTTGTAGAAGGAGCTGTTGTCCACTTGTTACCTATCTATCTGAGGAACAAGGAGTGGCGCCCAGTATAAATTTAGTCATTAACCTTTCCAGTCCCCCAGGCACACTCTGGCTTGTTGCAGCTCCAAACCTCATGTCTGCACACCCACGATGTGGAACTAAATACAGGCAATGAATTGTGCAAGTATCCCTGCTCAGCTCCTGCAAATCTACTTCAAAACAGAAGACAGAATTGCAGCAATATCCAGTCTTTACCAGGGCAAAGGAAAGTGCAGCATTTTTTGTGACTCACGTGATGAGTTCCTTTTTGAGATCTCTTGAATGGAGCTTGGGTTTAGGACTGGGTATGGAGACATCTCCTGGGTACTTTTTTTCCTCCATGTTTTCTGGAGAGCCCACTGGATCTTTCTGAAATATTAGATGAGAAAGTAACAAAAGGTTTCTCCCTTCAACTGCATTCAAGAAACAATTTTCCATAGCAAGAAGAGAACCCCTTGTAAAACTTTTAAAAAAAAGAAGAAAGAAATAAGAAATGATGGAGAGAAATTAAAAAAGTTTAGTATATATCATAGTTTCAGGTTTTTACAGACAGACTTTTAAAACATTGCGTAAATATTTCTAAAAGCAGATGCTAGTTTAACCCATATATAGGAGAAATTTGTGTTTGTTTTATAAGATTGTGATAAAGGCCAAACAAAAGTACACAGAGAAAAGTGGTTGTTGGTAGAGCCAAACAAGACTTTGGCAGTTATTTTCTTTTTGTTTGCTGTGTAAATACATTGCTGACTTCTGAATTCAGTTGAAGCGGTGACCATTGCATCATATATTACAAAATTGCAATTATAAATTTTAAAAAGTGTTATTTACGTATGAATATGTAAATGCAAAGCTTTTTTAGGTCTGTGAATGGAATATCCTGTTATCTTATTGAAAGAGCAGATTCTTGTTAAAATACAAATAATAAGGAAGAAAAGAACTTTGAAGATTTCTTAATAGCAGGCTGCTAAGGGTAGTTCTTGATTTCTACTATTTGTAGACCAAAATCATCACTGCTACCATGCTGGTGGATGGTATGAATCATGAGCATTCATTCCCTTGGGAAGGCAAGAGTCCTGGAATGAAATGACATTTTATTTTCTGAAAAATCTTCTTTGATCACTTTAAAATAGCTTGGTTTATACTGTTTTGAGACTTAATACCTTCAGTTATTATTATCTTTATGAGAGAGAAGTATTTTATTTTGGGGGGAATGCTCTGTAGCTATTTTGTCATTCAAGAATTCTCCAAAGCTTATAGCATCAATTATCAGACCTCTATTAATCCCTTCTTGGACTTCATGTTGGTTTTGTGATTCTGTTGCAGTATTCAGGTGTTTCCCAGAGATTACCATCTGTAGGAGCAGAAACTGCTGCCTGTGGTTGAGAGGGGAAGGTCCCAGCCTCTGCTAAACTCACAGTGCTGGTGCCACAGATGCTCTGGGCTTGTGCAGCTGACAAACATGCCAGGACAGAGGAGCTGGGTTGTCTGCAGAGCTGTGAACACAGAGTGCAGGGCTGAGTCGAATCTGGACTGAAAATGGAGTTTCTGCCTCCTGGGTCTTGTAAGCTCTGCAGGGGTGTTTCTTCTGATAAAGCTTCCATATGGTCCTCAATTCTGGCAGCTCATCTCTGCCTGTTTGAAGGCTGGATCCTCAATACGACTTTCTTCTGCTTTCTGCTACTGGCTACCTACTGCCTACTGTAACTCACACTTCACATATATATAGAAATGATGCCATATTATTGCTGCATCAATTACTAGTGAATTTTTTTAACCCACATTTGTGGGGTTAATTTGTTTGGTAATAATCTAATCTGCTACAAATATAGAACGCAAAATACATATATTCAGCTTTATTAAACACTCTTTCGCAGTAATTAATGAGTAATTATTTTAAATGAGTAGAAAAACCCTCATATATTTCAGGCTTGGGGAATTATATTTCTGAAGGAGAACTTCAGATAAAGAGCAACAGAGAATATCAGCAACTACAGAAGGTCTTGATAAAATGCTAGTACAGAAATAATAAATGATTGAAAGTCTTCCAAACATGGAAACTAAAATGCTAAAATGCAAAAGTGGAAAAATGGATGTCAGCTTTGTTCAAGATCCAAGAAACATCAAAGATACTTTTCCAAAGTTGCATTAAATCTTGTTCCCAGTGGCATACAGGGGTGATTTTGCCATGGGTATTTGAATTCCTGACTACTTCTGTCCACAAGTTCTGACCTACCTTTCTTACATAAGTGCAAGCAGGGCTCATCACCACTACAAGTAAAATCAAAAGCTCCCCAAAGAAACAACAAAAAATGCTAATCCCATGTTGCCAGCTGGAAGGGATCAGATGTCAAAATAACTTTGAAAAACACAGGTAAAATGGTTTCCACCTAATTTAACAGAGATTAAAGAAGGGTGGTTTATCAGTTTCCTGTCTAACAACTAACTTTGCCAGGCTACATCTGCATCACTGAACTGATGTGCGTTTCTGCAAATTTAAAGCATGCCTTGTCTGGAACCTATGTATTGAAACCAGGCACACATCAGCCTCTCCCATTTCTTCTGAGAGCAGCCTGGAGTTGGGAGTGGAAAATAACCCTGTAGCACTCCACAGTGATCCTGATCTGGGTCATGCACCTCAGGATGCACCTGCAGCGCACCAGAGGAGCCATAACTGTTTGAGCTGCAGGATATGTTAATATTTTCATATGTGTAACTTGTGTTCTTTATTTTAAATGAAAGATATCCTGATCTTTCACTGGTGATGGGCCGGAAACTTTGTGTGTGTGTGTGTGTGTGTATATGTGTGTGTGTGTGTGTTCTTCATCATTTCACTGTCTGATACCTGCTGGACAGAGCAGACTGATGGAGAATTATGTATATCCAAGGCTTGACGAAATGCTACAGTATTGCAGATCACAGCTTCATTTCACTGAGTCATTTAATAAAAACAAGATTTCATGGTGAAGACTGACAGGAGTACACCTACAGCCACCAGTATAAGTGATATTAGAGGGTTTAGAATTGCAGTATTTTCATTTTCTATCTTTAAATAATTAGGGTTTTTTTTTTTTTCAAATCTTAGTGGTGAATTTCCTGAATTGAGCTATTAAGATTTGTGATTTTTTAAAACTAAAGGTATACACACACATTCATACAGAAACATCAACAATTTTATACAGTTTTTTCCTAGTATATTTCCCAGGAGTGAGATGTATAGATATTAAAACAGGTGACTTCAGCATTTTCTTAGTACCTTGAGGGGCACTTGGTATTATTCAAGCAGCATAAAATTTTCATATACGTAGAAGACATAATGAAAAAATCAGGGCAGTGCAAAGGAAATGTAGGCAAAGGAGTACTGAAACTCTGCCTTTCTAGAACCTTACATCACTACATGTGGCCCAAAAGGGGTTGCATCTGTCTGAAACACAGAAGGTCAGAAATAAAGAGCAAATACTTTTTGATCCTCTGCACTTAAGTCTAAAAAGTAGAGGATCATGTCTTGGCTTGTGTGCTTCTCCAGCTGTTTATCTTTAGAGGGAGAGATAATCCTTTGGGAAAACACCTTTAGCACTTCTGTCTTTCTGGTATGTTGGGTGATGATCGTCACAGCTAGTCAAGTCCAACTGTATGTATAACTTTTCCTTTTCCATTTGAATGGATTTATAGTTAAATGCTATTATAATCTAAAGAATTTCAGACTAAAAGAAAAATCAGAACCAGACCAATTGGTCCAAGCACTGCTATTTCCTGCAAAGAGCATGTGTGTATTCATGCATGCACACTACTGAAAGAAAGCAAGCAATGATACTCCATTAATGTACAGATGGAAGTTTATATTGATTTCAGCAAAGACCAGAACATAATGGTAACATGAATAACAGATAATAGCATCTGGCACTTTTAACATTTTTAAGCCCTGAAATCTTTGGAGAACTGACAGTTGAACTAACTGACAGCTCTAGTTATTTCTCAGTGCTTTCCTTTTGGAGAGATTTTGAGCTTTTTCCAAATTCCGTTGTTTTTTGTTGTTTTTTTTTGGTTTTTGTTTTTTTTTAAGGGGGCATCTGGACAGGCTATTTTGCTGAGAGAGAGAGACACAATATTTTCTGGAAATTACCACCAAAATTAAGCAACTGTTGTGCATATGAACCAGATAACAATGAATTAGAAATAGATATAATCAGTCATTTTCTTTGCACAAGGATAACTGCCAGTCTTGGATTTTGAAAACAGAGCCTCTGGCCCTGACATCACTGGACATATCCAGGCTCCCTGGGATGGCAAAATCTCACTGTAGAGGTCTGGGGCCAGATCCTCAATTAGGGACAAAATTCACAGTGTCAAAGCATTGAGTGCAAGGGGCACCAGTGCCTGAGTGCATTGGACCATTATGTCCGGCTGTGTAGTTTAGTTGTCTCCAATTCCCTGTGCTGGAAAGGGAAACATCCAGACACCCATCATAGCCTTGTGAAAGCCAGGCATAGACTGGGGGGGATGTGGAGGTGCTCCTGTCTCAGCTCTTTTGCTGAGCTGTGATGACAGCAGAGAGGAGGAGTGGCACGACAGGTCCCCTGCCAAGTTGGTCACACGGCTTGATCCCAGCAGCCAGGCAGTCCTCTCAAAGCTAGATGTGCTTGCTTATCTTGCAGAATGAATGGGGAAGGGCCTGACCCTCAGCCTCCTGCATCACATCAAACCCACTCCAAAACCCTGGTACAGGGACTGTTCTGTCATTGGTGAGATGAAGATCATCATTAACCCCAAAGAGGAGACTGCAAAGGGTTCAAGACAACCCAGCCTCCAAGAAGTGCAAGCTTTTACAGTAGACACATTACAACCCCCTAGCCAGTGCTGATAGATTTTTTTTTCTAATGCAATTACTGGATAATCACTGAATTATCTTTTAATTCTAGGTGTTGTTTCAATTGGAGGCCTGAATCCCCTAACCTCAAGTGTAAATAGCTTTTCCCCATCTGTGTCTTCTTGAAGTGTCAGATTTGATATTTGAACAAAAGCTAATTTAATATTAATATAATGATCAAATTCTATTATGAGATATATAAAACCAAACAAGGAATAAGTAGTATAAAACCTTCCAACCAGGACATCTTTTTGTTTGTTTCTGAAATCTGTAATGTAGGTGTTTATCTAATCACCTTTTTAAAGAGCAGGTGGTCCCTTCCTGATTTAAGAAAAATGAAAGCAATCCATATCCTGAAAGCCATGCTCAAGAGAAAAAATAAATAAACTCAAACATGCCAGCAAATCTGAAGAATAAGAAAGAAAGGCCATAGTAGACTATGCTGCCTTGTTTTCAAGACAGGATAAACAGACATGAAAGAGCAGAACAGAAACAACCAAAATCAAGACAATTCTTGATTTGGAAGTGACACTTTAGAAGATCAGTCACGTAAGTTGCAAGTTGGAGATCTAAGACTCAGCAGAAGAAATTTCTTGCAGTATGTAAAATAAAAAGTTTTCCAGTGAAAGAATATTACAGGCAAGATTTTAAGCCTGAGTTTAAATGCTTAGAGAGCAAGTTATCTAGAAGTCTGAAGAATAGGTATGGAAAATTTGTCTTTTGTTTCAGCATGAAAGAACTGTCTTGGTTTGATTTTATTTGTTGGGGTTGTTTTTATTTTGTTTTTCTTTTCTTCCTGGGTGATTGTTAGTGCATTTGTGAGTCTGTGTTACAGGACTGAGCCATTAGGAACAAAATTTAAAAAGCAGACTCTAATGATGGATACCTTTTTTCCCCTTACTTTAGAGACTTACAGACATTAACAAGTGGGCTCTGAAAGCAAGATTTTTCAAAGTGAGTAAAGGTTTTTTTATATCCCATTCAAGAGATCATTAAAACCAGATCAATGTTCACAAGCCTCTACCTATGGGAAGTGATTCCCTTTAAATTGTCCTAGATGGTCCTAAAGACTATCATGTGGTCCCTCATGTCAGGGAAAAATCAGTCAGAAACTGAAAAAATACCTCTTTTTCTTCTTCTTTCCTGCCATGGGTCTTGCTGTAGTTGATTGGTGTATCCCAGCCTTCCTGTTCACAAAGTGCCTGGTAGAAGGCTGCATTTACCAGGATGCTGCTTGCTTTGAAAGGAGAAGAGGAAGGAGTGGGAAGTGCTGTGCTGGAAGAAGTGAGAGGCATAACTTTTTCTTGGCTTCGATTCTTTTTCATGCTCAAATCCAGTGTGCCATTTTCATCCACTTCTATCTCAGCTCCCTGACATGCAACAGGAAACAGAGACATGTTTAGATATGGACATGGTACGGCTGTAAAATAACCATGTGGTGCTTTTAAAGGATAAATATAAATGCATGCTTTTATTTAAATTCATCTGAATCTAAACCCAGCTTTTCGATTTATGTCAGTTAATGTCCAACTCTTAGGCAGACTTAAGAGTAGCTTCAGTAATGGTATCCCTGCATCTCAGCTTAAACATAGTAAGTAGAATTTAAATAAGATGCCACTAAACCATAACCTATACACTCTAAATCTAGTTTTATTTAAAAAAAGTTTAGCTTTAAATCTTCTTGATCTTTTCACTCTTACAGAGAACTATGACCCCAATTCACAGTTAAAAGCATTAATGCATTGTTTAGGTCATCAACAGCATTACTATTACATATCCTCCCTTCCCCCCACATCCTGGAAACATTATAACATCTGCATCATGGAGGGGGGGAAGGAGGGGGAAAGAAATTCATCTAAAAGTAGCACAGTAGGAGAAATTTTCACTAGGGTTTTCTACATCACATGAAATTATGCCTTTATCATAATTTAACTAGGCTACTAAGGCGCAGGTCTGCACTGAGACCACTAGACTGGGAGGTACAGGAGGATCTTGAGGAGCTTCTCCCCTAATGGAGACATAACAAACTCTTTGCTTCCTGGGAAGTACAACAAAGAGCAGCTTCTAATTGCAGAGGTATGTGCAGTTTGGGGAGCGACCCAACTTCTCTCTCCAGCCTGGAAAGAGAGGTTTGAGTCTCTTTCCATTTCCTTCTGCTCACAAAATGGGGCAAATGCTGCTTGGCTGTACCAGAACAAAGGAAGGAAAGGTCACTGTTCTGCCTTATGCTGTTTGATCGCAGAAAAATAGGAAAAACTCCTCTGCTTGCAATGGTAAAAAGCTGCTGAGAGTGCATCTTACTAATGTAAGCAACAAATTTGCCCTCATGCATAATATGCTACACTGCATATTGACATATTTTCTATATAGGGATAAATATAAGACTAGTCCTCGCTATTGCCAACAAGTAGGGGTCAAGATAAAATGTGGCCTCTGGAGGTCTACTCAGTAGTCTAGTTCAGTGTTTTCCTGAATAATGTGGAAAACATTCTAAGACTATGGAGATAAATAGCAATGTCAGAGATCTACACATAAAATGCTGTAATTAACACTGCTCATTGTCTTCCTATCATCACTACTATTTTTAGTTGCATCACAAAGCTTGGATAACACTTGGGAATTTGGGGTAGATGTGTTTGGTGCTGTGTAACTGTAGGAGACAGTTGCACAAACCAAGATTTCCTACCTTGAGTAGTATATTAGCAAACTCATAGTGTAAGTGAATCACCTAGATGTTGTGTTGCAAATAGAAAAGAGTCAGGTATGTCCAGGGGGCAAGTTTGTCTGCCTTTCTTGGACCTCTCCCTCAGAAAAACATTGGTAGAAGGTGTCCCTTTCTTTTTCTGCCCATTAAATATTTCTAGGGCATGATGATTAGTCAACTATTCAGTTGCTAAAGATGGGGCAGTGAAACCAGTCCTTGCCTGAGGATCTTAAGAGTTGTGGTGAAACAGAGTTCTGCCCTGCGCTGAAAGTGTGGCATGGCCATGCTGGCTGGACTGAGGGGGCAAGCTTCCTTCATGCAGCCTTGCCTTCTACCACTGCCAGAGATGACTCATTTAAAGGTAAAATGTGATTGGTTAAATCTTCTGAATCAGAAGGAAAATACTGGTGGTAGACAACAATTTAAGGCCCAACAATCTCTCTTCACTCAGCCAGCATGACTCCCTTTTGCATCCATGAGCCTGACACAGATGCCCACCTAGACCAAAGCACCACCAAGCCATCTGCTTGTCGCTGGTTCAGAAATTCTCAGGCACCTCTTATGTTTGCTTTTCCCACATAGCCAAGTTCACATTTTCAATCATACAGCTTAAAGAGAGAGATGTTTTATTATATTTATGGGAAGTAAATACACTTCTAATATGTTCATACTAAGATGCTTTGGTTATATCTTTCTGCCCCTTTTTAGCAAATAGTTTAATCTCCTGTGATAGTTTTAAGCCCTGAATTTGACAGTGCAGCTTATCCTGGATAATAACTTAGTAACCACAACATCTTATGCCATCTGTATAATATCAAATACATTTTTATACCAGCATTAATAAACCTTAGTTACAAAAATCCAAGATATTAACTATATCAGTGCCAAGCACACACTCCAGGATCTGACAATATAGCTCTGCCATGATTGCCCCAGTGGTTTTTGGCTACATAGTCGATATATAACTATAGCAATGAAACAGAGCTACAGTAATCAAGTTTAATGACCAATGTAAAGTAAAATGCTAAATATTGTAGTTGCTGACATTTTTCATAATAAAAAAACTTGGGTTAAGTCTGCATAACCAACATTCACATAAAATTCCAGACCTCTGTGACAGATGGCTTAGGAAAGGAAGCCATGTGACTGGGCTGCGGTAGTTTTATAGTGCAAAACCCATAAATAGTGCAGATTCTCTGACATTGATGAAATATCAACTACTCAGAAGGCAACAGCAACAACAAAAAGGACCAAAAACAATCAAGGTCCCCTTCTTAATGCAACTTGACATAGAATAATATCAGAAAATCATTGTCTCTGAGAAACAGATACCAATAGCCTCCGCAAGGAGCTCTGACTGATAAGCAGAACATTTACTAACATGGATATTTAAAGCTTTCTCAACACTTGCCTGAAATTCACGTAGAAGTTGGGATGTCCAACACATACCTAATTCTGATCAGGGAAGGCTGGGTTGTGTGTTTGTGAAGTAGCGTGCAGATGGGGTTTAAGTGAGCTCACAGATGCACACAACAATTAAATAAAGTCATGGGAAAAATATCCCCCTTTGCCCATTGCAGGACTGGTCACACGTTTACAGCATGGCTTTTTACTCAGAATGGTATAAAAGAGCTATTGCTTTGGTGCCTTCCAAGCAAACTCCAAATGGCAGAGCAAAATGAGGGAAGTCTGAGTTATTGCTCCAGTTTACATTTCTACTCTGATCCCACCCTCCTCTCAATATGTCTCCTTTGCTTGCTTTACCACATTTATTTTTACATTAATTTTTAAATGGAACTAAAAAGACAAAAATGGCAAGTGGGAAAAAATGCTAAAGCAGTGCTCTGACATGCTGACAGAAAATGGCACTTACTATGCTTAGCTCAGGCTTGTAAAGGCTGTGTTCTCACGGAAGGCAAGATCTTATTACTGTTGACTCTAGTGCATGCGTGAACAGGCCTATATTTATACATTTATCATGCCATATTTAAAATACGACTACTAAAACAATGTAAACTCTTCTGATTATTCCTTAAAACTGTAAACAAATCTAAGATTAAAATGTATCTTTTTAATTCCTAACTTTTTAAGCTGTTTAGGTCTTTGCAACTTGATTTTGATCTTACTCACATTTACATTTACACTAGTGTAAACCAGGAAAATATCCCCTGAAGCAATTATCCATGATAGGATACACACAGCAACTAAATTCAGGTTACTTCTTTACCTACTACCTCATCAGTGACAGTCTAATCGCCCCAACTCACGTTTTACAAGCAGCTGGTAAAAGGATTCCAGAATAAAAAAATAGAAGAAAAATGATCGGAGCACATTTGCTTTATTCCAGTAGCTATTCAGTGAAACGATAAGGTACAAATAGTACTTTATTACCAAAAATGAAGACTAATATAAATATTTAAATGAAAACAAAAAAAAAAAGGTCTGTATACTCTCCAACTGCTTTGTCAATAAAGTCAACCTTTTTCAGCCTTGTTTATCTTATGACATAAATATTAGGGAATATTTTTTCAGTACTTAATTAGGTCTTGTCCTTAGAACTGAATTACAACAGCTAGGACAATAAAGGATGCTAGTTTTTTGTGTCAAATTTCGCCTGCATTTTTTCATATGCTTTTGGTCCATCTGATCACTCATAACATTTAATGCTCTCCAGTGTGTCTGCAGTAATGATTACAAGTTAAGCTTTATCTCAGCTGGATCAGAAAGAGCAAATTATTGTGTCTTATGTGCATGGATCTTATTTCAAACCTGTGACATCAGGGAGACTGTGTCATGAAATATATGGGAGCTCATGTATTCTCTGGTTGGCATCAGTCATGGAACTTAATGCTAAGGAAGTCCAAAGAAACAACATAATCAATGATTTTGCATTCCCCCTGGCAGTTCAGTCTGGTTTGGAAAGCTCAGAAGAGCTCTTAAGTTCTGGTACTGCGAGTAAATGAAACCTGTATCTTGCTGTGTGTATGAATAATATTCTTAGTACAAGTCCATCCAAGAGAGTACAATCTTTTCTATTCCCAGCCAACAAAAACAGATGCACCTGGTCCTCTATTCTTTACACTTAAATTCAAGAAATTGAGTACTTCTGCAGAAAATTAAAATATTAATTTGGGTCAAAATGAGAAAACTTGTAACAGTCCAACAACATCTGAGACAAAAAAAGGAGTCACAATTTAAGCCCAGAGCTGTTCACAAATTAAAAAAAGCTAGCCAAGAGGGTACCTAGAGAGCAATATGCACAGCAGTGTTACAGGATGGTACCTAGTGGAACTCTTGGATGATTTTTCATTCTGCATTTAGGCTTTAAGGTATTTGGAGTAAAGTACTGCCTGACAAACATGCTGAGTGCTAACTACATTTTTAAAATAATTGGTGCAATTTTCACCATCATCAATATCCAAGAACAGAGGGATGACACAATTTTGTTCAAAACCAGAATTTAAACTTTAAACATTTTTAACAAATGTGATTTTATTTTTATTTTTTGTTGTTGCTGTTTTCTTTCAAGGCATAGTGTGCATATGCCATTTTGTCTAAACAGGTGGGAAAAACACCAAAACAGTCAACAAAATGTTTGGCAAGCAGTAGTGACGAGGATACAGATAAACTATTGCTTGCAGCTACCTCACTGGGAAGTGTGTGATGAGGGCTGTAAACAGGGAAGATCCCTGGAAGTTGTGATGATGTGGATTCTTACACAGAGCTAGAAACTGCAGGCTAAGCCTCCTAGGGGAACCCTTCTGGTGACTTCAGTGGGAGCTGAATGCAGCTACATAAACTGCAAATCAAATACAACCAGGAGACTGGCTTGGGGTACTAACTGCATGAGAAATGCCTGCTTGGGATTATATTCAGCAGAAAAGTTTACTGCAGTCCCAGGCTGAACGGCTCAGACAACATTAACGTATATTAATAATAGCGCAACAGTAATGCGGTATTAATTATTTTGAAAACTATATCATTAAGGTATCTGATGACCTTACTATTTTGTATGCAACTGATACATAATTCATAGAGAAAATTTAAGATTCATTTTACTGCTCATTTCAGAATAAATGTGTTATTTTAATGGCTTAATTTTTAAATTATTATTTTTAAGCTTGGGATATTTGTCAGATCACCTTGAACATAAGGTCACTTTGGAAGTTTTGTTCATCAGTGGTACTGTTAATGTGTAATGTGAATTCTCTATCCTTGCTACACTTTGCTTTCTCTTTTGTTGTTGTGGACTCTCTCTTTTGAACTGATATGTAGAGCAGGAAAGATACATATTTGAATATCCAGTAAATTATTAAAATTTGGAACTATGTTATAAAACGCATTTACTTTTTCATTTAAATGTTATCTGTGTATGCAGGAAAGTGGTGAATATTCAGGATAAACCATCCAGCTCTTTTTAGGAGAGGGACAATGAATGATCTGGGGGTCAAGAAATAAAATTTAAGAGGCAAAAAGTAAAAAAAGATACTTGGGAATGCACTTGTGCTAAAAAGCATTTTGTTTTCCCCACTTATTTAAGCAATGCAACATATGCATGCCTTGAGCAAATACGAGAAAATGTCACCTACTTGAAATGTTTGAACTTTAAGTTCTGCTTTTAAAACTTAGAAACACATTATTTTTACATCTCTGACAATTGTGCTATGGGCAAAGTATTTCCAGCAAGCCTGGGAAGTCTCCTGCAGTCTCACACACCCTTGTTCTACCACCACACAGCTTCCCATCTGTAAAGAACCAAGGATTGGATTGTTGTGAGGCTGCCTGATGCTCAAACATTTTTACGAATCAGGAGCTTTGATCTGCTAAATTATGGAAGATGCTAGTCAGGTTTTCTTACAAAAAGGAGCCAAAGGGTGTTTTAAGGGGCAGGGCTGAGACGATACTGTGGGGCTCTGAACACAGCCACTCCACACAGTTATTTTCAAACCTGTTGAATGTGAGTGCTGTCAAGCAGCAAAAGAAATAATTAGCTCTATAGTAATGCATGGCATTATTTGAGTTCAAATACAGATAAAGTCTCAAGAGGGGATTTTAATAATCTAAACATTTGTAAGATATTCTAGCAATTAAGCATTTACATTTGTGGTCACTACCAGGCACAAAACAATTCAGAAACACTCCTAAATAGTATTTTATCATTCCGTATTTTAAAATTAGAAAGCGTCTTCATTGAAGAGAGTCTGGCAACCTGATTCCACAATTTTTTGGTTTGAATCCTGTATGATCGAAGTAATAAATATCCAAAACCAAATAAAAATATGTTTTGTGTACTTTTGGACGCCATATCTGTTTGGGGCTTTCTTGTCTGTGTTTTGGCTAATTCTGATTCTTCTGTCAGATGTTTTGTAGCAGCATGCCCTCCAGAAAGTCTGGCAAAAGTGGAGGCAGGCAGATAGCAAGGTAGGGAGGTGATTTTCTTTTGGGCTGGATTCCTGGCTGTGAAAAAGGAGTAAGCTATGTGCCCCAAGTTCCTCTCTGTATATTTACTATTATGTTCACTTCCATTCAATCCTTTCCCATGGTTTGGCAACTGTGAAGCAGGTACATAGGAGAAAATCTTTGGGTTATGCCTGGTCCCTTTACTGCTCTTCTCTGGCAACAAAGGTCTATTGCTGGGGTCAGCCAAAGGCTGCTGCAGCAATTTAATCCAACCATTGGCATCGGTTTCTATTTCCCGACTAGAAGAAGTTTCTATTAAAGACTGATGGAAGGAGGTTTTTTGTAGCAGATATCAAGGATGGATCTGTCATTAGGAAAGGTTCTGTGGCCCGTCTTTGGAACAGATAGTGAGTTAGAGGGAATGCATGTGGACATCCTCTAAAATGTTTACATCTCCCAACATTGATTTTAGTGTCCAAAATTTCACACACAAATAGAAATCAAAAGCATCAAAGTAGGGGATATACCAGTCTGCAAAGGCAAGGCTCAGACAAGGCTCAGAATACCTAACAAGGTGTTATGCTGGTGGCAAAATTAATGGTTCCACTCAGAAAATAATAGCTAACCTCATAGCAATGGTGAATAAACCCTCAACCAAAATGTAGATCAACAGCTGTGGAAGACACATCTAGCCAGACTGAGCCTTGTGAAGCTCAGATAACAGAGAGATAAGGTGGAGTGACACTGACTTGCAGAAAAACAGATCATCTGTCTTTTGGTGCAAACATCATGAGTCAGAGTCCCACAGCAGAAGCACACCTGCTATGCTGTGTTTTGACAAATGTACCTCTTTTCACACCCCAATGATTTCTCCCTAAGTTCTTGTAATGACTCCCTCTCATCTACAAAGCTTTCAAAAGTTTCATTGCAGTGGAACATGTGTGACTTTAATGCAAATAATAAACAATAGTGCTCCCACACCACAGTCATCAGAAGAAAATCTTGTCTATTTTCATCAGCATTATAATCCTATGTAATGGCACAGAAAATAAGGCTCATAGCTCGCACAGCACCATTTGTAAATCATAAAGATCTGTGAGGAAACGCAGAGCAGAAACCAAAACCCGAAAGCCACACGAACATCTACAAAATTAGGCAGCTTTCCATTATGACAGACTTGCCCAAATTATCTATCTCCAAACGCAGTGGGCCTGATTCTACACTCTTGCCAACAGAAAGGGGAATTTTACCAAAGTCAGTTGTTATTCCCCCCTCTATACCTTGCCAAACTGTTAGGGGCTCCAAACACAACAGACTCCATAGGTAGTTCTGTTCCATTGCTAGAAAAATATCCCTTTGATTAATCATATGATTTTATATATATATATATTTAATTCAGTCTCCAGAATGATTACTAATGGCAGGCTTCAGAGGGAGAAAAATTCCCTCTTAAAACAGATCTTACTCATTATCCACCACAGATTGTTGTTGGATTTCAAATAACCTTTTTCTTTTTTCCTCCCAGAAAACTCCCCCCTTGTAATTAGGGCTCAATTATGAAAAGAATTAACAGCATAATTCCTGCTATTTATTTAGTTTTATCAGAACTGGTCACTGCATTACTGTTTTTTTTTTCCTCTGCCTCTCTTCAAAAGAGCATGCAAACAGAAGCCTCCTTTTGGGGGATTTAATGCAGTCACTAACATGAAAGACAGTTTATTCGCACAGTTCAGTAGCTAGCACACCCTCCAGGTTCTTGGACTACCCTACCTTGGCAGACAGACTCTGTGGTTTGTTGGAGAGGATCTCTGCTGCTTCCCTGCAGCGGGTGGAAAGGTTCAGGATAGCAGCAGCTGCTGCTATGTGGGTGTCTTCACTACATTGACCGTAGCTATAAGAGTTGGCATGGCAAGGGCTCTGTGTGTGGGCGCTAGCACTAGGCAGTCGATTAGAAAATTTCACTGGATTTGAAAAATGCTTTGCTGTTGAAGAGAGATTTGATTAGCAATTGCATGTATGAAATTTTTCCCATTAAATAGTTTTGCTTCTCAGACTACAATTTCATACATAAAATACATTCAAAGATTACATTTAAAACAATCCTCATTTGCCAGTAAGGGTTTACAGTAAAAATGGTTTCAGAAACACAATAATTTAATTTTTCCTTGAGAAATACACATCTGTCAACAAACCTTCTGAGATTATTACTCATATTTTACTTAACTCGGGCTTTAAAAACAATGATGTCCAAGGAAAGTCTGAGCAAGCATTAGTGTGGTATCCATCATGATTTGACCACTCCAGTGGACAAATGCAATTGTAAATATATTCTTATAAAAGCTTCCCCTTGGAGCTCTGTTGTGCAAAAAAAACAAGAGTGACTTGTCCAGTCTTAGCTAAAACAACACTGCTTACCCTACTTAGGTGAATAAGTCTGTTATTTAATATTTTTTTTTGCTTATGTGACTAAGGAACGCAAATCCAGGCTCTTGAATGAAGCAGAGAAATCAGATAAAAGCATTACCTGTAAGGAACATTCAGTTCTGATTTTGTGGAAATATTTAGAAATTTAAGTCTATCCTTTAATCAAATTAAAAAAAAAGGAACATACATATGATCCTGCTTTGCAGTTTTTTGTTGGATATATTTGGAATAATACTCAAATTTATTAGGCACAGGGAGGTCAGATGAAAATTAAAAACTAACAGGTGAACAGAAAAGCACTTTTACAGACCAAAATGGTGTGTGTGGTTCTTTTTCTTCTTCATTAGCAGCATTTACTCTAAAACAGAGAGAACTCTGCTCTCTCTTCTGGATTTTGGAGCTTGAGATGGCATAAACTGTTGCAGGGAAAACACAGCACCATGATTTGAGCTCTAAAGAAGCAATAATCACTTCTTTTGTCTGCAGCCCTCACAGTGTCCTACAAAGATAAACTAAGCAAAATCCAATTTCTCAGCCTACACCCAGATACATCAAGAACATTTCTGCATATGGCCATCTGCTTGTTCCCTAAAGATCTGAGCCCCAAGGCTCTGGATCCCTTTGGATGTAGAGCTTTGGCTAAGTGCTTTTTAATGCTAAGAGCTACACAAGGCAAAGAAGGACTCATCTTCCCTCAAACTTGGGATGCTCTGAAAGAAATGCTTGTTTATGTGTTTTGACTGTAGATGAATGCTATATTCCATTTCTCTAAGCACTAGAGGCATCTCAGTAGAGCAATACATGAAAGCCTCATGATTCAGTCCTCTTTTTCTCTAGTGAAAATTAAAAAGGATTTATATACTCTGCTGTAAGCACAGCACAAGAAGACAGTCTACATTTTTAACAGTTACTGCAATTAAATTTAAATTGTGTTTAAAGACCAGAAAGTGCATTTTTCATTACCTATCCTAAAAGAAAAACAAACAACTAACCAACCAACAAAAAAACCACCACAGGCTACAAAGGGTGTATGTTTTGTTAAAAAAAAAAAAAGAAAAAAAAACCCTAACCAAAAAAAAAACCACACCCCACACCAAAAGGTTTACAAGTGCAGCATCCACAGAGGACTAATGATGGGCTTTTGTCTGGCTACATATTTACATAGGACTCTGAACCCATCACTACATCATCAGCTTCTTATTGCCAACTTTTGTATACCTGAATAGTTAAATCACTCACCAGCTCTTTTACTTTCACCTTTCCATTAAAATAATAGCTGCACATTGCAATCTTTGCAAGAACAACGGGCTGTAAACTTCAGCTGGGATATACTTCATACATAAATTGCATATATACGTATTTGCATTTGTATAAAAACATTTCAATCATTTTTTCCTTGAAATGAACCTGTGAAATAGACATACATCTGTACAAAGAGACAGCTAATAGGGAATATTCAATTTTACAAACAAAATTGGAAAATCTGCCACCCAAGAAGCTGGCAATGCATATATTTGCTTTCATTTAAGCAAGCCTATTTTCCAGGTCAGATAAATATCTACTTTTCATTTGCAATTTTAAATAGAGTATTTTTATATATACACACAAAAAACAAATACCTACAAACAGATATGTATGTTTTTGTGTACTCAGACACATACAAAAATAAATATAAAAATATACAAAAATTTATAAATGTATAAAGCGTATATAATATTTTATCATATTAGATGTGTATTATAACTAACTTATATATTAATTAATTCATTAACTTTTTTTTTTTGCTTTTCTGTTCACCTTACTATGAATATTCTCCTTTGTTGGAGTAAGTGGGGCAAAATTTCATTTTCCTTTACTAATCCTTTTGTCATTAACAACATAAAAGCCAACTAAAAAGTTTCTTTTTCACATTATTCTGGATCTATTTTCTTCCAAACCCAGTTTTGGCGGAATGGAAAATTTCCATATCCCTCATGGCAACAGAATTATTTGTTTCTTGAAACTAAAGAATATTTTATAAGGGTCAATGCAATGGCAGAACCTTGCTGATGTTTCCTATGTAGATTCTGAAGAGCATCTACAATAAACCATCAGTGTTCGCACTGTGGTATCTCATTTGTGCAGAGTAGTACCTCAGCAAATCTGTAAATGATGCAAGCAGAGGAATCTTGATAACAATTTGGTGCATTGGGTATGGCTGCACTACAAATATGATTGGGTGCAGAAATATGAGGTACCAAAACAAATTGAGCCCAGGCCTGGAATTAATGGAGCTGGGACACATGATCATCTAAGAGGAGTAATACCTGTGTAGATTCACCTGAATGGTACCTGAAGTACCTTTGAAACCTAACTTGGACTTCTTTGTACTACAATCCATTACATACTGTGCAGACACATTCCATAGGACTTCTCATCTATCCCATATAGATACCACAATTCAATCAAGGAATAAGGTAATGGGTAAAACATAAAGCATTCCTTTTTACTCCTCTTTTCCACTGATAACTGCTTTTAAAAGAGGCATCAAAAAAGTAAACTTTGTAGTGATGATATTTAGTGATTTAAAATTCTATATTTCACAAATTAGTGATTCTATTTTACATTCTAGACACAAGAGATTAAAGATGGTTTCTACAGACCTTTTTAAAATTCTAGAAGTTTGAAAGCAGAACAAGCAAAAAGGAAAAGAATTCATCAACATTTTGCCTCTTTTTCAAGAGAAAATGGAATTTTGAGCTTACATTCAAGAAACTGAGATGTTTTTTGGCCTTGTGACACAGGTGCTGTTGTGCGTTTGCCAAAGACTTGTGCATCAAAACTGGCATAATCAAATGGGACTTTCCCAAACTTCTCCTGCTCTTTCACCAGGCTGCCTCTGGAGGAAGTGACTGGCTGTGAAGTTCTGTAACTGTACTGAGATACCTCAGGCTGCTTTGCTAAATTTGTCCTGCAGAGAGGAGGAAAAGAATGAAGGAGAAAGACAAGAATGTCTTTAAATAACCTTATCTTGAAAAATAGGATATGATTGCATCTCATGATCTAAAAGTCTGCTATTACCACATGCAAAACTTACTGGTAGGTGTATACAAGAAATAAACAACATACACATGGTGGCTCACTAGTAGTCAAAAAGTACTTTGACTACTCCACAAACTAAAAGATGAGGACATTAAAAAATGCAGTATTCTTTAACAGGAGTCAGGGCTATTTACAAGTACTGACTTACTGCTAGATTATCACTTCTTTAGTTCTAAAAACTTGTCTGGATTTTTTTCTAGCTTTAAGTTTTTTTGGATCAGTATTTTTCTCACTTTACTGTGAATGAGTGTGATATAAATATAATATAATATGATCTGAAATAATTGCCTGTGTTGTTTGGGCGGAATGAATGATTTATGGTGTGTCATTCTGTTTAGTTAATGTTCAGTAACTACTTGTCTTTAGTAATTTCCTTAGGACTTTTCATATGTAGTGTTAAGGCACGTGCATTTGGCAGACACATAGACATAATATTCTGTAATGGCTCTGAAGGAACCATTAGAGCTGATCATGTCAATAATCCACAAATTAAAGTGTCCCCAAATAGACCTGAATATAATAGGTTGTAATGGTCATGGTGCCAATGATGTGCAAATTATGCATGTCTGTAGGGTCCATATAACTCAGACAAAATACAGTTGCAATAAAAAGTGTTTCTCCTTTTTGATGTCATTGTATAAAAAATAAATTAAAGTAATTAAACCAATAAACTAAAAATAAAGAAATTCTATGAATTGTTCTGATCAGGTTGCTTGTGTGGAAGTAAGATTTAATAGGATATATTTGATTGCTTATCCAAAGATACGTCTCTCATCTTTAATGTCAGCCACATGCAAAGAGAGATGGTGGTTTATTTTGAGAATCAGATAGTTTTGCAGAGGTTCATCTTGGAAAACTAGGTTACCGATGAAGCTAAAATCTGAAGGGGGTGAAAGATCTGAGGACCAATCAACAGAGTTTGTGCATAAATAAGAGTTTGTTTGTTCGGAGAAACTGGTTTGTGAGGGCTCCTACCTGTGAGTCTGATCATGGCACTGCCCAGCTTTTTGAGACTCGAGCTGGTTCTTTTCCTGGGACATTGCCAGCTTCTCAGCTGCAGCAATTGGACAACCAGAAAGGCTGTTGAAAAGCAAAGGTGAAGAATAGAAACAACAAGAAAAAACATTGAAATTAATTTTTGGGCAGAGGAGATGTGTGCTGTTTTTCTGTGGAAACCAGTGACTTTGATGGTCTGTGCATTTAAGTGAACTGCTGCTGTTATAGCTCAGATTCATCTGTTTTTCAATCCTTAATGCAAAACTGTGAAATCTGTGTATTTTAGGTGATGTATCTGGAGACTGAATCATGTAGGAGTTTTCCACAGTTCAGCTTTGATGTTTTGTGTCTGGCAAGTCACTAGTAAATTTTTTGACAAATGACATTTACTTTATCAGCTAAACCATGCATATAAGCCTCCTGCTGATTGAAAGGAAAGTGAATTTGGGAAAAAACACAGGGATATATGAGAGACTGTTACCAAAGAACACATTTTGTCATTTCAAGTTGTGCTAGCTTATATTTTCCTGTTTGTTTTATTAGATTAGAACATGTTTTCTTATCCTATTCATGGGTTGTTCATGACACAGCTGATGCACTTCAAAGACAACTGGGGGTTGAAAACAGGAAAAAACAAGAAAAAAATATCTGCTTGTGCCATATGTATTCTTGTAGACAAGTTTGTCATCTGTCTGATAAAGACTGACTTACTATTTCTAGTATTAAAATACAAGATGATAAACCTTAATTTTGGTGCACTATGCAGTAACAAATCAATCAATCAACAAAAATAAAAAAACAACAACAAAATCTCACAAAAAAACAGATCAACAAAGACGGTCGGTTTCGAAATTCTCATGTCCCAGGTTCAATTTTAAGACTGACATTTTATTTTCCTAGAACTAGTATGATGGAATATACTGCTTCCAGCAGAAAGCAGTACTGACAAGAGCTGTGTTGACAGCAATGGCTTGCTGGAGACAGAGTGTGTTGACTTCCTGTCTCACCTGCAGCCCAGCAGTGATTCCCCAGCTGCCTGTCTGGAAGTCTTTTCTCAATTTTACTTTCTCCCTGCAGGCAGCATGTTAAACGACAGGAGGGTTCCAGGCAGGAAGATTATGTTCCTGAGGGTAATAAGTGGAGCTTTTAAACAGATTTTAAAATACTTCACTTAAAATTTTCTGTTTGGCTAAAAGGGAATGTGCCTTGATTGGAACTTCCTGTCAACAATTAGCATGTAGTAGTGCAAAACAAATGGGTTTTGGTTTCCATTGGGTTTTCCAGTTGTAGCAATAATAATGTGGTTTTCATTCCTTCTCCTTTTACATGATGATTTTTCAATGTGAGGGCTGTGATGAAATTGTAGCTTTAAATCTCATCTATGAAAATAGTAGCGGAATTTGCCATCCTCTGTGCTGCAGCCATTTTTTATATGATGGAATTAAACGCAATTATTTGGTTATAAATAATACAGGCTGCCCTTGAAGTTCATCAAAACTCTTCAGTGTAGTACATAGCATCTAATTCCAACACGTGCCTATCTATTTACTCCCAAGTATGTGTTAGGATTTAAGTGGACAGGAATTTTTCTGATCTACCTTCGGTGTGTGTTGCGATTGCTGTTGACATGTCCTCTTCCAGTGCATCCTGGGGTGGGGCACTTTAAAACATTTTCATGCATGGCAAGAACTAAACAGAAGAAGAAAAAAAAAAGTTGATAATAAAATGCATCAATTAAAAACACGTCTTTTAAAAAAATTGACATATCATCTTAGAACTCAGATTCTCAATTCTTTCACATTTTTATCACAAAAGAAGAGAGGAGGCAAAGGACCTACAACACGGTGACCATGGTGCCTCCGGCATAAACCAGTTTATTTCTGTATTACTGTGGTGTGACTTCCCACATGCACAAAATTGTTTATACGGAATTTAAAAGAACATAAGTGGAAGTCAGCCAAGATATTAAATCATGAAGCCCTTTATTCACCACTAACACTGGAACAGGCAGGTGATAAAGGAGCCCTGGGTCAAACAGTCCATGTTACATGGAGCTGCAGACCCTCTCTGTCCCAGGGAAGGAAAGCTCCCAAGTACAGGAAGGCTGTTTATACATTTTATCAGATATTCTGAGCATGTCCCTTTGAATGTTGCACCTTCTGATCATCTGAGCTGTGCTGAAACTACCTAGGACCAATCAGTAATGGCTCCAAGCATCAGCTTACACTCTTGGTAGCGATTACAACCTCCTGCCTGTACATTTCTTATGCTCTTGGGTGTGGATCACCTTTGCTAAAACTGACAGATATGTCAGTGTTAAATATTATACAGTGTTTCACAAAAGTTGGCTGTTCAGTCCACAGGTTTGTTCTGCCAGGAGCCAAATTCTTCTTTTTTTTTTTTTTTTTTTAATCCCATCAGGACAGAGCACATCTAATTGGAAGCGTGATAATTAACAAGGACTTGTTAATTTTAAGTTTTTAGGAAGTTAATGTTGCTAAGGATTCCAAATGCAGCCTGCTTAATTCAGCAGATGTTTCCATAAATACCAGTTTAGTACCAGATTTTAAAAAAGGGAGAGCTACAGTTAGGGAAGAGGATTTTGGTAAAGTGCAAATATCCTTTTAATTTGTTGTTATGCATACCATCCCAAAGAACCATCTGACTAACTAGGTTGTTTAAGCGGATAGTTTCACATTAAGTTTTGGCTTATTACGCGGAATTTCATTGCATGATGTTGCAGGATTACACGAGCCCACACACACACACACACACACACACACACACAAGCCAAAGTAATCAGAGCAGTACAGTTACAAATAAGCAGAGAAATTCAGGCAAGACTGGGCATAAAAGGGTTAGTGTGATACTGTCACAAGAGAGGGACCTGCTATGGACCAGCGCTGGGATGCACTGATGGAAACAACCTTTCTGAGCTCAGCAGTAAGGGGGACACTACAAACATCTCTGCATAAGCATGCCCAGGCCTCTCATCTGTTGGCAATGAAAACCAGAAGCCTCAGTGTGCGATGGCAGCAAATGAGGCCTGAGCTCCGAAACAAGCAGGTGATGTCTGTGCCTCAGCTAAAGTGTGAGCAAGCAATATCTTGAAGATTCATGGGAGTACAGACAGCATGCATGTCTGCTGGCAGCATGGGGATGGGTTCTCCCATCTTGCTCTTCCCAGGCTACCTAGGGGGCCTGCTGCTGTTTGTAACGATGATGCTGAGGAGCACTTGAGCTGCACAAGTGTGGGAAGCAGGACTGTGAGCTGGAGGGCAAAGAAGGTGTGATGGCTTCTTTCCCAGTCTAATCCTGCAATCTCATGCAGAAAAAAGGGGATTCTTCTCCAGCACAAGCACACACTACACACAATACAAAGACAGATCCAGTTGTTATTCTGGACTGCAGCATGATGATACTCACTTTCTAGTGGCACTCTAACTTTATGTGGACAGCCTGAGAGACTGCGGTGGTGAGGGTACAGCCCAGTCACGTGCCCTGTGCCATCACATCCTGGGATGGGGCATTTGGTTTCTCTCTTTTCAGGCCTGGGTGAATCTGCAGAGAAATCAGATAAAAAT
>WBMY01007248.1:131519-170440 GCA_013397315.1 Donacobius atricapilla | reverse complement strand
GTGTTAGCCCCTGTCTGCACTCAGCTGAGTGATCCTAGCAGTGTGATATTCTCTATTTTATACTTCAGATTCAATTCCTGTCCAAAGTTTTAACAGGGATGTATGCAACTGAAACATTAGTTCAGGTTTTCACATTGTGTCCTTTAAACAATGATTTCCCTCTCCCAATATGCCATTTATGTGCTAAACTATATAGCTTTAGGATTGCAATGTCATTTATTCCATTCAGAGCCTCAAACAGGACAGAAGCCACAATCCAATAAGCCAGAAAACTGGCAGTATGAGCCAACAGCAAGATCTATAAAGGACTAAATAAAAAAAGGAGAAACAATCTTTTGCTCTGTTAATGTCAGAGTCCAGGAAGCCGGGACAACCAAATAAAAGCTGAGGTGTGAAACAAATAAACAAACAAACAAAAAGCATTTTAACCAGAAGCCATTCCTTAAATATCACAGATCTCTAGGCTGTAGGTTCTTTGTTAGGAAACTGAATACATGCCACTTTACATTTGAGAGGCAAAGCAAGCAGCTCCCTCTGGTACACATGGCAATGCCTCTTTGTGGAGCAGCCCACAAAGACACTGAAAACATGGAGCAGCCGATACCCTTTCAAAGGCGAGGTCTCAGCCCAGCCCCACAGCTACCACTCTGTAACAGCCACAGTGCATTCCCAATTCTCGTTTCAAGCATCTAGAATTGCACAAGAAGCACTGGTGAGAAAACCTTTATTTGATTTCCAATGCGGGATCAAAAGTCTGGGCGAGAAAGGAATGATTTCTGGTCC
Organism: Donacobius atricapilla; assembly: GCA_013397315.1. Lineage (NCBI taxonomy): Eukaryota > Metazoa > Chordata > Aves > Passeriformes > Mimidae > Donacobius > Donacobius atricapilla. Next base: position 169,657 of record WBMY01007248.1, on the reverse strand, counting down.
AGAAATTCTCTTGTGAGAAATCTGAAGGAAGTGGACGCATAAATTGCTGAGGATGGTTTTAGCTCCATCTGTGATTGGCTGCCAACAGCATTTGGTGCTGGGGGAGAAAACCAGCTGCAGCCAGAACAGGGAGCTGCCTCCTTCAAGATCATTTTTCTGGACTATGAGGTAGAATGTGCTTAGAGACAGGATCACCAGAGCAGCTGAGGGTTAAATTTTCTGGCAAGTTCTTAGATTAAAAAAATAAAATAAATAAATCTGATGAAAGAAAATAAACTCAGCACCATCAGGAGACCACATGCTTTTTAGAATCACTGCAAATGGAAAGTGCTGCAATAGTGAACAGAAAATAAATAAAGAGGTACCCTGAAATATGATTTAGTGTTCCTCTGGTAATTGGAAAGATTTATCATGAAATAGAGTTTTTTTCTGATCTAGCATCCAAGAATGAAAATTAAGTGATTGTGGATCTGATGGTAGATTTTTTAGAAATAAAACCCAGTTAATTATATGAAGTGGCAAAATTATGTACCCGATACAACGCTGAGTACAATCATATGGTGCTTATACAATCCAAACAAAGCCTGGTGTGTTACTCCACAGGTGTTACCTCTGAACTCACCTGGAAGCCATAGCTAATTATAATATGAGGTAAATCAGGAAAGGCTAGATTGTTCCATTTTTACACCCCTGGTCTTTCCTATATGTGCTGTGAAAAAGTCACATTGACACCAATGTAAGCACAGCTACTTTCAGGGTAGGAAAGGATATCTATAAAGTTCCTGCATATGCCGAAGTCATCTGAGCAAATAAAGGTTCACGTAGTTTAATAAAAAGGTAGATTAACATCACACATGCGCAGCTTAACACATGCTAGTGAAAACATTGCTTGAGACACAACAATGAGATGTCTGCATTTTCTTCCCAAATACTGCAGGAAATATTTTATAGCTGCAGCTCCTAAAAATGCCTGTCAGTTCTCTTTCACACTAAATGCTTTAGATAAGTAAATTACTGTAATATTTGCAATGTCCACAGGGACTACTCTAAAGTTACATTAGAAATAGCGAAGTAAATAATTTATCAAAAGCAGAAATTGCATCAATGCTAGGGTGACCTCGGGATGTTTGGAAGGCCAAAAGGAAAAGTCAAAGGACAGATGAATGTATTGTTACTTACTACAGAAGGGAGTGTGCTTATAAAATCACATCTCTTGATGTTCTGCAATTATCCTCAATTGAGGAGCTTCATACACAACAGCCCAGTTTTTAAATCAAATCCAAATCTTTTAAATCTCCACTTCTGGAAGCCTAATTAGGTGCTGAAAGTTGAGTGATGTTCCTACAAGTTTGTAGGATACCACAAACCCTCAGAAACAATAAAGATTTTGGAATTTACTGATATTTCTGCTGATGGCGAATGAGGCAGAAGAGCATGGCTAGTGCTTTCCTGGCTCAGAAAAGCTGGTTGTAGCAAAATGTAATGTTGATTGATGTAATAATGATTGATACATGAAGTAGACTGAACTCAGAAAACGCATGGCTTAGGAGTTAGGTAGTATCTTTGGGAGAGGCCAATTTTTCACCCTAAACTTGCCCTTGAGTACTGTTTTAATGTCTTGTCTTTTGGCTGCTGAAATTTTGGGAGTTTGTATTAGCACCCTACAGAGGAGGAAGCAGAGGAGGAGGAAAAGGAGGAGGAGGAATGTCAGTGCCAGCTACACAGGCCTTTTAGTACCCATTACTGATCATTTCACATAGCAGTTTGGCAGGAAGCCAAGTACCTAGCATTTAACCTGGTTAGACGTGAGGCACTAGTGTGAGGGTACATAATTAACAAAATTACCAGCTAAATTCCAGATTCTTTACTGTTGCTATAAAACCCAGCTCAGAATCCTCTATCAGTCACAGGACAAATGCTTAAGCCAGCAAGAAGAGCCAAAAATACTTCCTTACGTTTGCTGCTAAATATCTGTCTCCCACCAATATCAATAACTTTGGTTTGTCTCCTTTCCCCTGCTAGATGCTCCAGAAGAAACCTATCCAGTTCCTTGTAGGTGCTGTGAAACACATGCCCTTGCTCTGCCTGCAGAGCAATTGCTTGCTCTAGCAAACTCAAGTTCCCTTTTGTTTTGTCCAGCTCAACTGACACGTCTGTGGTTTCTGACAGGCACTCGTTGTCGTCTTCCTCACTTTCAGGGAAGAGATTCTGAATTCTCTTCTCAAAAGGATCTGAGTGAGGCTCCTGGGGTGCTCTTAGCTCTGCTTCTGAGTCACAGAGTGTTTCACAAGGACCATATTCAACCTCTTCCTTCTTAATTTCTGGGACTTCCAGGATGCTGGGCTGGTTGCACTCTACGATGTATTTCTGAGTTACATGGGGCTTTACACTAGTTTCTTCCGAGAAATTTGAAGAGCTATCCCACTCATTGTCCATAATTTCAGAGTTACTTTCATTTTCCTCAGATGAATAGTATTTTGGGTCAGAAATAGCAGTCTTTTCCTTTCCTTCAGCTGAGCTAATCAGGTAACATTCATCAGTGTCATCGCTTTCTGTTTTTAAGGATTGAATGCCACTATCATTTAGATTTTCTGCCACTGTTTGACTGGGTGCATCTTTTGCGACTTTTCCCATGTTCATCAAAGATTTGGCCACAGCATCTTGATAGCTGGAGTAGTTGTCTTTTCTTTGACTGGAATTTTCTTGTCCACCCAAATGAGGGGTTTCCTCAGTTGATTTTGGAGTACTCTCTTCTGTATGAGAAAAAATGCAAGAGAAATACATAAGAATAACAATTTTTTGTATCTTGTTGAAGTGACATGAAGATATTGAATTACCAATTACTGTTTCATTACTCAGAAAGATACTCTGAAATGATTGAATTCATACCAAGGGTCTGTTTGAAATGACTGCAGCATGATGAAAAACCCTTCTAAGATTATATATACTTAATATTGTAGCTCCAGCATTAGATGGGAAAAAATTATACCCCCATTTCTCACTGATGGTGAAAACATTTATTTACTTAGCACACACGCACATGCACACACAGTCATATACGTGCATGTAACTATAATGTGCCATACATTGGTATTTCATATATACATATAATCTATAGAATCTGTGTATATATATCTATATACAAGCACACAAAGACATTGTAAAATTGCACTGATCTATTTTCACTTTTATTCCATCTAAGATTCCCAAATATTTTCTCAAAATAAACCCTAATTGCTTTCCCAGTCACCCTAGATCCCATGAAAGATCTTGATGGAAAAATCCTCAATAATTCACAAAGGGCAAGCTCCTGGTCACCATTGAAATTGTCACACTAAATGATAGATCAGGTCATGCACAGGCAAACAGAAATGGTTGTTATGTACAGACTCATAAAGGACTTGTTAAAGACACCACTGAAGTGCATCCTGTCTTTATAAACATCTTTCTTCAGAAGAAAAGCAGCAGCCAGCAGGTAATAAAGGCTGCATGTAGGAGAGGTTGTCAGTGTGGAAGACAATATGCCTTTTGTATCTCATTTAATTTTTTATAAACATTTCCTCTGACAAGGACACTCAAAAATACATCTCCATCATCTTCCTTTCTGGTAATTATCTCTCTAAAATCAACACTGGTTTTGCCAGGATCAAGTAAATATTGCCATAGTAACTAAAAGCATTTTTGGATGAAGGGAAGAATTTAGTCACAACACTAGCCCCTTCAATAATGCTGATTATAGGGTACATTCTTTTGTTGGGATCTATTCAACATAAACTGAAAAATTTAACATTTTACTTCCTAGAAAGGAGGGTGAATAAACAAGCATAGACTATTTCATAAGATGTGTCTGTCCTTTCCTGAAACAGAACTCCAGGTTTAAATAATAAATTAAGCATAGCCTAAAATGCAAATGAAGTTTCTCTCAATAACACAGTGAGCTATTAAGAGAAAGTGTAAAGGGTTATGATAATTTTAAAGTATTATGAACTACAGAAAACAAATAAAAAGCATTTGCAGTGAATATGTCCAATTCATTGAACTATTCTCTCAATCCACTTAACTACCCACATGTGTACAATAATGATTTATAGACATTATACCTAATTATGCATATTTGGGCTGTGTTAGAGTGCCTAACAAAAGCTCTAGAAAGCAACAATTACCTCTGTTGCTTAGCTACATAGTTTAAAATATTCCTATTAAGTGCAGATTATTGTGGAGAGGAAAAGGGGGACAAAAATGCACATGTGCACCACAATGCATTTCACTTTACTGCTGCCAAACTGTTAGCATTTTGGGTCATTTCCAGTTTACATAATTGTTTGGTTCAACTGTTTGTTATATGTTAAAAGAAAATATTGATTAATTCTTATTCTTCTTCAGAAAATTGGACTCATGCAGGCAGAGGTGGCCTTGTGCACTGTGTGCATAAAGTTGTATTTAAAGAAGTGTCTGTAAACCTCCGCGTAACTTTTCAGCAGCTGGTCTAGTACCACACACATTGCAATATTCTGAATGAAGCCTGCCATCTTTTCACATTTCAGAAAGTAAGAATGATGATTTGACTCTATAACTAACTTTAGTCAAATGGATTTCCATTATTTGCTCTTCTGCCATTTGGAAAATAACAGAATCCCATCAGTGGGTAATTTCAAAAAGCAACAAGATCTATCTTAAGAGAGATCTCCTACCCATTAAAAGAAAACAAACCAAACAAAACTCTCAATTGTAAAAGATCTTTTCAGTTATTTTTATGTGTGAAAGATGAAAAATAATATAAGTTCACTATAAAAAAATTGTTTTTTAAATAATCTGCAATTTTTAAAGCAATGTTTAAAAATTTGTTGTTGAATCAGTCTTAATGGTTCACCTGTCTCAGCTTTGTTTTTTACATCTACAGGCTGTAAATTTACTTTTAAAATAATCAAAACTCAGCTTAGTTTACAGTTGCATCAATCCATGAACTGAATCATTAACTAATCAACAGAAAAAAATCATGAGTTCGTAATAAAGTGAGCAATATTATACTAAGAAATCCCAAGTAAACCTACATACCCAGACCAACTGTACACTTTCAGTGAAATTTGTTTTGTAGCTGGTAAAATTTCTGCAAAAGATGTAGGTTGTATTATCGCTGACACAAGCATGTTGGAATATATCATACTGGTATCAGATAAATCTCTTTAAAGTCAAGTGGAATTTTTTTGTTTTGACTGAAGGGCGTAGTTTCCCTACTCTTTTATCAACAGTTTTAGCCCAACACTTTTCCTTTTTCAAAAAGGAAACTTAAAAAGTTCAGTAACTTGGGTTTGTCAGTATATGACAGAGTCTACTTTTACACCCATCACAGTAATTTCCCTGCATCAAGTTCTTCAAGATGTGTGGAGGACAGAAAAATGGGAAGAAAAGGATGCTACTGAGTGCAGCTCTGGATGGTCAGGAACCAGGCTAAATCAACAAAATAAATTTAGCTAAAATCCAAATATCTTAAAAAATATCTTAAAAAAAAAAAAGTTGAAACAAACAGTAGCAAAACCCCAAGACAAAAACCATACAGGAACCCTTACTCCAACAGATCCCCTTCTGGTGCTAGGAGCTAGAAATACTCCCTGCAGCCTGAACAGGCACTGCGAGGTGTGGGATTTTTTTCCTGGAGGATTTTTTCTTAAAAATGTCACCCAAAAGACAGAGATATTGTGTATCACGTTGCTAATTAAAGTTCTGTTTGTAGATGGAGCTACCTTCTAGGCTTTTGCAGCAATAGGATGCAGACCTTTGGGAAAATCTCCTCCTAGAAGACTACAAGTGACAGCTGACTGAAAACTTTGCTGTTATAGAAATGCCACGAAGACCTCTATTATTTTGTTAGAGTCAGGATTTGACTCTTTAATCTGAATGACATTATTCTTCCTCTACTGTGTGTTTTGTAGTAACCATATGTATAAAATCTGTGGGGTTTGTTTTGTTTTAAGGGAGTTTGATTTAAAGTGGATAAATACACAAATAACTAATCTCAGTTCATCATAAAATAATAGGGCAGCCCAGGCTGGAAGGGACCATGAAAGACCATCTAGGTCCAGTCATTTGTGGTAAAGGGACCCTAGATGATATAATCTACCACCCTGTCTTCAAAAACATTTGAGAAGAAGAAACTAAGTGGAAAATATATTATCTTTTCATTCCGATAGCAACCAGCAACTGAGTGACATTTAAGTTCATTCAGTTTACATATTATCTATGATTACTAATTTCCCAGTGGCAGATCACATTCCTTTTGTTTTAACATTTGCTCTGTGCAGGTGACTGCTGCTGTCCTCCTGATATCTTCCACTGATATCTTCTCACTTGTCTGATTAACTGTTTTGGTGGGTCTTCTTAAACAAATATATGAAAATTTGGTTTGAGACTTTTTGTTCAACTTGAATATATATTAAAAATATATTAGAAAGGAAGAGTAATCAAAACATACTATAGATATATCTTTCTGTCACCCCATCCTTGTACATATTTTCCAGCATACACGATGTAGAAGCTGCTATAAATTGTTGGATGTGTTTGGCTTACCAGTGTTGGAATAACAAGTATAGAAGTGCTGAGTCTAATAATCATGTTAAACAGAACACACACAGCAGTCACACGCATGAAATTGCTTTGCTAAATGTTAAAGTCAACAATGTTTTGCTAAGCATTATTTTTCCCTCCTAAGAGCTCTATATATTCCAGTGAAAATCTGCTCTTCAGAAATGTGTGGGATGGTGGTGGGCTTAAGCTTGTCCTTTGACAGAGGTACTGGAGAAGCAGATGCTGCTCCATATCTGACCTGCTGCAGTAGTTGTCTCTGTGTGACCTACAAAGTATTTACTAGGCCCCAGAAGAAGTTATTGTACAAAATAAATGAAAGTATGATGGTTAAGCCGGGACAGAAATGCACTCTTTCAACTGTCTGAGAAGTCAAACATGTCTTGCATCCTGTTCCAAAATACTGTTTTTATCTCTCATCCTGTGGAATTCAAGTTCAAGTGGAGTTCAAGCAACTACCTGGATTTGAGCTACTTTCAAGGACACTGATATCTTCCTGTAACTCTGTCCTGTCTTCATTTTCTTCTTTGCATTCCAAGCTGGGGCTGTAGTGGCGGGGTTTCATTAACAGGGACTTCCTTTTGTTGACAGGAACACCAGATATCTGATCTTCAGCTTTTCTTTTCTTAGCCATGGAGCATTTGTAGGCACTGCAATGATCAATTGCCAGGGAGAGAGAAAAAAATGGGAGAAGTGAAGACCTATTTGTTTTTAAAATAGCACCACCCTATAGTTTAATTCTAAGTATAAAAGCAAGAACTGACAAAATGCTAAATCACTTGCAGTTTCAGCAAATTGTGTCTAGTGGATATTTAATTTTAGCTCCGGTACTGAAAGTCCAGGCCACAGGAAAATCCCATTTCTTTTCACTGCTGTCAAAATCTTTTTAGGGGAAGGGGAATGAGGAGTAAGACAAAACAAAAAATCCATAACCCAACAGCCTTAAGAAAAGGATAAACAAAATGGTAGTGTTGATAATGCAGGAAAACAGCTAAAGGGAAAATAATACCACCAGTTGTATTACAAAATCCTGAGCCTTTGGTCCATTACCTTTACATTAGTATGAATATCCAATTACACACGTTGAGTTCAACAGCATAAAACCTGAGAGAAACACAATGTACATTGATAACTTTTGCAACACAGGTCCCTCTTTCAATATTAGTCCTGAGCACTGGTTTTATTTCATTTACTCCAGCCACAAAGACCTGGTTTAAGTTCTTCTCATGTCTCTGTAAAGATTATGAAAAAAGGCTCCTGCAAAGGCCTATTCATCTCACTTAAAACTGTATCTATGTAAAAAAAGGGGGAGCGGTTCACTGGGAAAGGTCTTACCCAGTTCAGATACCTAACTTTCAGATGAATGAATGGGGAAGGAATGGCAGGATTATAGAGAGGAAGATCTTTAGCAGGTTTAATATACTTCTTTCAGCTCCTAATAGACCCATATATGGATCTGAATATTTATTTGATTCTTCAGTTATTTAGCCAAACCTTAGTCACTGTCCAAATCTTTGTAGCATGTAGGTGTTACAACATAAGACACATCCCTAAAGAGTAATTTTCACAGTCTTTTCTAAATAATTTTTCCTGTAATTGCTTTGACATGATTTTGTTTTTCTCTCACACAGAGTATACTGAGAAATTTTTGTAGCACGAGTAATAGTGCTCATATTATATCTGTCAGAGAGGAAAAAACTACATATATAGATCTATGTAATCCACTCAATGGTTTCTCAACTTTAGGTACCCCCAGGGTGCATTACAAATCTACACAATGCCCTCAGGTGTTGGATTTTGCATTTGACTTAGCTGCAAGATTTGTAAAAANTGTGGACGTGCGCGAAAAATTTGTAAAAAAAAAAAAAAAAAAAAAAAAAAAAAAGTATGAAGAGAACTCCTATTGGTTACACATATTACAAGGTCAACAGCATAAATTAATCCTTCCAAGGTATATTATGTGCACTAAATTGGCCCAGGTTCTGATTGTTTTGGATGAAAGCATATGACTAACTTGAGCTTTTTGTTAAAAAAAAAACAAAAATGCTTTTGGCTAATCACCTTTTTGGCCATCTCCCATTGCAAATATAAAGGACATGTAAATACAAAGATCTGCATTTTAGAGGGAATATTAAAATTCCATCATATACATCTCAAACACTGGATATTCTTGATCTCCTGAAGGGCAAAATGCTATTGGCTTCTGGAATCCAGGAATATGGGATGATAAGCATATACGTAGTTGAATAAAATATGGCTTTTGTATTATTTCTCCATTTATAACAAAGGATAACATGAATATTATAATAAAGGTCAGAATCACAGTTGTACCAGTGTATCACTGGAAATAATGCCCATATAGCAGATATCAGAGATGGATGTAGTGTCAAAAAATATGCATAATTTTTTTCTAAGGAAATACAGTTACTTGGTTCATATTTGTGTACGGCAGTTCATACCAGTTGTGTTGTTCCAGGAAAATTGAATAAATAACAAAAGTTTGAAATCCCTTCATACACAATTATTTTTAAAAAACAAAACCTTCAATAGATTTGCTTTTAATGTTTCTTGTTTATTTTTCAACTTACCCTCCAGCATATACTGTGAAAGTGTTTAGGATATGATGAATTTCCAGTGTTTAATTCCCCTTTGACAAAACTACAGCTGTTTCTTACACCAGAATAATTAATAAGTTTTTTGGAACAGGAGATCCAATTGGATCATGTAATATGTCCTCCTGTGCAACACAGTCCAGAGAACTTCATCTATTTCTTTAGCCTTAATCCTGTAATTTGTCTGAGTATTGTCAAGATTTGACTAACCTCAAGTTAAGGGAAAATGTGATAATATGGCAAACTCATTGCTGTATTCTTGCTCACTGAGTACAATCTTTTTCTAGTAACATAATGTTACAGGTCCCACCTGTGGACTGGCATAGCCCTTATTCAACACGTTGGTTTTTCACCACAACCAGAAAAGAGAGTCAAACTCAGATGTCAGCAGACCATGGTCAGTACCGCTGTGGGAGTACTGCTGCCACCTGCCACCTGCAGACCTGCTCTGGGAACTGAGAGCTCAAGGATCCTCCTAACAGAACCACTACAGTTTACAGCATCAAAATCTGCTGCATCAAAGTCAGGACAGGGGGCCCAAAGATTTTGGGAGTGCATTGGTCATGTTAGAAAATTTCTCCTCTATGAAAGACTGATGCATTAGCTGTCCTTATTGCATCTTCTTCTGTACATGAGCAGCCACCTATCCAAATTTCTTCTATAGATCCCATGATTTTTTAAAAAAATACGTAAGATTCAACTTTTGGTAAAGTCATTCTCGAAACCATGCTGATTATAGGAAGTTGGCAAACACAGTTGTCACTTATTTCTTAGGAAGTTCAAATTGCTTTCCATTCTCCAGGAAGAGATTTTTCAGCTCTTGAATTTGCTGATGGTCCTTTAAACTACCGGTTTTCAGGTTTAATTGGAATCTATTAGTTTGCAGGAAAAAGTTTAAAATTCTATCACATACCAGAAATTCCTCCCATTTTTTACCTTACAGTGCTTAAAATGAAAAATTTAAATAAAACCAGAAAAAAATCACAAATGGCAGCTTTTTCAAGTACACATGATTTGTTAAGGATTTGATAATGGAAAACAGGAATTTTAGTACTATGAAAAGAATATATTTATGCCTTTGTAGCATTCATGCCATGCTGATTTTACCTTCATCTTTAAAAGTTTCTGTTTCTCTCTTTTCCTTGTGCACATTCATGCATAGACACACATGTAGGCTATCACTGATTTGTCAAGCTGCACTTTGTCAAGTGGTAAACCTATAATTTAGCTTCTCTATTACTCATCTCTTAAATTCAACATCTAATAGTTTTGTTGCTATTTATCAATGGCCTGCTTGTTGTCATGGAACACTGATTCAGCTGTCAAGGTTATTTGGTAATCCAAGGCTCATAAAACAGGAGAAGCTCTTTTTGTTATGAGCCCAAAGCCAATACATAGTTGAGAGGTTTTTCCCAGTTTAATTGTGCCTAAATTTTATGGATAACTAATCATGTTTGTATTATCTAGAATGAGCAAAGTTTTTATTTTTATTATCTTTTTTTAGTGAATGATTCGGTTACCAAGACCAGTCTTGTGTCAATTATCATTGAATGAGTCAAGAAGTCAAAATCTAAGACACTTAGGATCTGGTTGCATATACTGAAAAAAAACCCCAAGATAAATCTTTCATAGGTATTTCATACCTAAATATATTTGGGGGGAAAATGGGTCTTTCTCTTTCCCTTATTTCTTTTCAGATCATGTCTTGCAGAAGCTGGTAGTATACAAGCAGTACTGTCCATTGGATCCCCACCACAAAATAATATCTCAGAAGAAAGACAGAGGTTTTAAGCAGTCCCAAATACATAAATCTTTTCTTAAAAACTGGTCATGCTCAGGTTTTTTTGTTGTTTTGTTTGGTTGGTTGGGTTTTTGGTTTTTCATGGGGGGTTTTTGTTTGTTTTTTGGGGGTTTTTTTTGTAATTGGTTCATCTTAGTGATATGTTTGTCAAGCCTTCAACCCGACCTTTAACCACATTGTATCGTGCAAGGATTTGTTGTAGTTAATCTGCTGGCAAGACTTCCAGATCTCCGAGGATTTTTTCTTATTCACAGTAGCCTGCAGATTGGCATAGCATGAAAACAGAGCAAAGAATTGCCATAGTGGGTAAAACTAGGGGTACATTCAGCCTGAAAACTGGTGTTTGATAATGCTTGTAATGGATGCCATGTAAAATAATGAGACCAGAACACATCACATACACTCTTAGATTCAAGAGAGAAAATAATTGCCTTTAAATATCAAGGCATTTACATTTATTTTCTACTGCTATGTAAGCATACCTATCACACACCTTATGTGAGTTTGTGCAACAAAACTTAGTGGAATTTTTTAGCTGTGGAGAAAATTATTTTAAATTTGTAAGATGAATTGGATTTTGACTGTTTGCTTAACTATTGAATTCCAATTAAAGGAAACAGCATCTTCTGATGTGCAGAAGCATTTAACTTCACATTAGTATTTACACAGAGAAGGTTAGTCTAACTGCTCCTTAATCTTATTGTGTTTAAAGATATTGCCAGATGCTTTAGACCTTGATTAGCTTTATTTTTTTCCCTAACTTTCGATGCCCTACGACAATGTAGCCAAATAATACATTTTCCTCACAGGAGGGAAGAGTTGGTATTTGAAAACTCAGGGACACTTGCCATTCAAAAATAAAGCAGTAACTTACAAGTGTCTGTCATGTTTGGGCTTTCTTCTTATTTTAAGAATCAGAAGTACCTAAGAGGACGATAAATTTGTAATATCTCCCCATCTTAGTCTCTCTTTTATATCAGTTTGTTTTCTAAAAACAGAGATGAACTGGATTCTGCCTAATTCTTTAGCACAAGGGCTTCCTAGGGTTTAGGGTAGAGCAGTGAAAATATCTGATCACCTAAAATCAAAAGAATTTTGAGTTCCTCATAAACTGATGATTATTAGGAGAATTACTAGCACTGGATATAGAAAGGGCATGATGTGCTCCTAGAATGGATCATATGTCAGCTCAAATTACATGGCTGATATAATTTACATCAGCCATCAATGACAGAGGTTCATGACAGGAGCTGTAGCATCAGAGTTCAAAAAAGAGTACTGGTAGTCTCATCACTGCCATGGAAAACCCAAATGGGTGTTGCTAATTACAGTAACTTCAGATGAACAACAGAGGTTGGGAAAGAAGGTGGAGTGTTAGTAAGACTCAGTGGTTTGTCATCAGGTTAAAACAGATTTATGTTCCACTTTCTTAAGTAACTCTCACTGTTTGTGAAGGACGTATGTAAATCTTGTTGCTCAGTGAGAGTGAAGGCGTTGCCAGCTCAGGTTGCTCTAAACAGGATAATAGACAAAAAGATGGTATTAACAGTTTCAAGAAGTCAGAGTCTTCATGGAAAGTCTGAAATTCCACAGCACCAGTAAGATCTGCAAGAATTTTTCCACAGCCAGGGCCTAGAGTGTTGTTTTCAATGCCATTACTGAGTATGAAAGAATTTGCAAAATCTAATTGTATATGAAATTAAATCCTAGTTTCAGAAAACTAGATGGGAGTGTGTTTAAGACATATAGATTAGTCACAGCTTATATATATATGTGTGTATATATAAACATATAAATGTTAAAAATTATATATATTTGAATGTAATCTAAAAGAAAAAAAGAAAAACACATAACTTTGGATCATGGATACTAAAATATAAAATTTACAAGGCTTATAGGCACTTGGAAAAAAATGATGGATAAACAGTAATTCTGCTTACTCTATCCTACTCTAAAATCCACATATTTGCTGGATTCAAAATGAAGAAAATTCTCACAATAGATATTAAAAAAACACTTGTGTAATAAAGAAGGATTTCTTGACCCATCCCTTTTATATTTTTTTTATTAAGATACTTGATGAGATACTTTTCATTAGTGAGAATGCCAGTTAAGAAAAGGCTGTAATGACTTCAACCCATTTGTGTACCATTCAACTCTCGATCTCAGAAGGAATTGTTTTTCAATACCTCCTCTTTTGTCTGCTGTATGGATTAATAAAGGTGGTAATTCATTTTGTTAGGATTTCTACTGCACTGTATCCTGATGTTCCATCCTGCAATGAATTTTGCAATTCCAAACATCTTTCTACTCAATGGGATATGAAACTATGCTTACAGAGGTTTTGTATGTCTGTGAATTTATCCCTGAATAGTGGAATATGGTGGAGCCAGGGATAAAAGAAATCACCATTCTACTTACTTAAAATAAGTAAAAGTAAGATTTGTGAACTTTCAGGTGATGGAAAATTGCAAATGTCCAGAAACAACTGATTTGCATGTTGTGGGTAGCCACACATCGACTACCTGAAAAACTTCGAGGTCTAAGACTGACTGGCAGCTGAGAAAATTGCCATCAAGGTTTGGGCTAAAATTCATTAGCAGTCTGAGACCAAGTTAAATCAGAAAACAAGAGTTTTCTTTCTAGCTATTTTAAATAATTTTTACAATTGTTAAAAACATCCAAACATTATGCAAATAAAAACTTACGGCTTTATGTGAAAATATTAAAGAAGGAAATTATTAACTCTGATATGAGATTTTACACATGAAATTTTGAAGGCTAGTCCTGGAAAGGACTGCTGAGTTCTCATCACTGACAAGAAGTTAAACATATATTTGTCCCAACTGCTCATCTGGAGCCAGAGTTATTTGCATTAATGGTTCCTTCTATTATATAGAATTAACCAAGCTACAGGATTATTTCAGATAATTTATAACACCTGGACTCCATGACTGAGTGTAATGTATTTTACTGATGTGGACTAGGAGATGAGAAAAATCTGCAAAAGTATTCCAGCTGGAAATTCCTCAAAAATACAGTTGTGAAAGAATTCATCAGGTAAAAAACATTTTCTTCCTTAAACATTTTAAAGCATTAAGTTGGTAAGAATATAAACCAATAAAATGTGTTGAAAAAAATTGATCTTCATTTGGGCAGAGAGAATTGGTTGCAATGAAGCTTAGAACTTGGAGGACTTACTCCAAAGCTAATTAAAGAAAATCTGACTGATTCTCATTTTTAAACAGCACACACAATATAAAAAAAAAAAAATCACGTCATCCCTTTGCAACTCACACACTTGACTTATCTGTGAAAGGGACAGAGGCTGTGCCTGTGCCCTGTAACAACAATTTCAGGATTAAAGGACCTTCTACAACTGTGGAAGTTTATTGCAGTACTCTTTTTTCTAAAATGCCAGAGTTGTGAGAAGTTCAGTCGAGGGCTGGACCAAGATGAAAGGAATGGACATGAGATCTAGATGGGAAAAAGATAAAAGGGAAATTTATATTTATGAACACTAATACAGAGAAAAACAAGATCAGTAACTTGAGGGTATTAAATGTCTTCTATATATACTAATGGAAAGTTTAACTAGAAAAAAAGGAGCAGAACAGAACAGATAATAATGCAGAGAAAATATGGTATCAAAACTGAAAGCTGGCTGGAGAAAGATATTAAAAGATGTATTTTATTTTTAAAAGACACATAAGAAAAGCAAAGGAAGTGTCATAGCCTTGTTGGTAAAAGAGGATTTATTATACCCTGTAAGAAGAGGCTGGGGAGAGATGGGTAATGGTGTTGAGTCATTATGTACTGAGCTTGGAGATGTTTCAGGCAGTAAACTGAATATTACAGGCCACCTGACCAAAAAGAACAACTGGACTGTGAAATGATTGAGCAAATGCAAAGAAGCATGTAAAAAGAGTGGAGCAATGGTAAGTCAGCAGTAACAGGAAAAAGACATGCAGTTATGGTGAAATTTACCCATCCCTCAAGGTCATACCTCTGTGGACAAAAATGTCAGGCTGAAAAAGGTTCATGAAATGGCTTTTTATTTTTCCTTTTAAATAGACTTTTTTAAAAAATTAAACTCTATTTTATTATTTTGTCAGGATTCTCCACTAAAGAAAGGCAACTCAGAGGAAGACAACAGATATTTTACTTCTCTGATTTTCTTGTTTTCAGTTGACAAGCTTGTACGATCACAAGGATATTCAGATCATACGAAAAATATTACATATAAACCCTCAATCTGAAATACTATGTCAATGGAATGGATGACTTCTTCAGAGTGTCATTTCATAAATAAAGAACTCCACATGGTTAAAGTTGTATGGTTGGACCCTTTTCTAAAAGGTAAGTTATTTTTAATAAGAGCTGGTTTACAGAAAATTTAGTTTTTATTCTCTGGAGCTCAGGAAGTTCTTAAACTCAGTAATATGAATGAATGCCCAAGATCTGGGCCAAATCCAGCCTCCCTAGCCTCTTTTTCATTTACTCACTCAATCTGTCCAGGTTCAGTAGGTCAATAAATTCCAGTGGGACTCAGGCCAAGAATTTGGCTTAGAATGGATTAAGTTTCTAGGCAAATCTACAGATCATCCACACAACCTTTGCATCCAGAAAGCCTTGCACATGAGTGGTCAGCCTGCAAACGCCAGTAAATGCTTAAATAAAAAGCATATTGGTAGCTACAGTCTGGTTAAAGAGGAAATAAAGAAGATCAGCTTTGTGGGGGTTTTTTTGCCAATAGAGAATGGGACTCTAAACAACTCATTGTCAGCAGCCAGTACCTCCCTTCAATGTAGCAGGAGGTCCCATGGCTGCACTCTTTCCCTTTCCTTGCTATCTCCAGGCTGTATACAGTCTGTTTCTCCTCACTTGTGCTTGGCTGCATCAACCCTTTACATCAGTCAGAGGCATCAATTCAGCTAGCCATAACATTTAACTCATGATTGATATATATGAGGCAGGAGTTACGGGTTGGCATTTCCATCTCTATATGGCTTGTGGTCGTCCACAGGGAAAAGATCTGCCGTAAGAGGAAACGAGCATTTGGGGCTGTAATGTTCTGTTGCATTCTGTCATGCAGCAGAAGGCATGAAGGCATATGCAACCCTAAACTTCTGTGTAGGTTTGGGAGGATAACATTTACTATGTGCTGATAAGCACAGAAGTTGTGATGGGGAAGACAACGACTCATGTAATACAATAAATAGCATAAAAATTTTAGTCCAAGGCAGGGAGTATTCTAAGATACAACTAGCTCTCAGGTAGGAAAAACCTGAAAATAACTATCTCAACCTAGCAGCCACAATAAAGTGATGTGGATTTGACACAAATTATAAAAAAACTCTTACGGAAAAACAAGAATTGAAACTAAATTATAATTACCCTTTTTAATATTAAATGGAGGCTTTAAATAAAAAAATTGTAAAACCACAATCAAATATAATAACGAAAAGAGACACTGAGACGGTGGATTTTGACTAGAAATCAACACAGTAGACATCAAAAGAGGCCTATAATATGCTACAAATATATCTAATGCAGTTGTCATTAAACAGCTATAAAAGACACCTATAAAGCATATGCACATTAAATATCAACTAGAGCAAGCTAAAATAAAAATCTGAACATAAAACAACATTGCTAAAAGTTCTAAAATATCCAGGAAGAAAAGGTAGAGGTCACAGTACATAGATTAAAAGGTCTCAACACATACAGGAATTAAGCAAATTATTAATCATAATTAACAGCTCCAACCACAGTTGTCTCAAAAGAGTTATGAGGTACAGTTCTTATTTCAACCATCTTAGTGGTAATTCAGAAGAGTTCACTTAATATTTATTTAAGTCAAAGAACTGTAAATCCCAAGGTTACCTGAAAAATGCTAAAAGTCATTATTTGTGGTCACTGTGAACCATGTTGTCACTTATTGAAATAGAATGGTGGTTCCTACTACCTTATTATTTTACATTTAAAGAGTGAAATTTTAATGAGAGTGAAAAAAATTATCTGATCTTCTCTATACACAAGTTGCAAACATTTTATATAAGCCTTAACCCACTTACATGAATGTTAAAAGAAGAAAACTTGAAGTGGAAATGTTTGAATTTTGACTTTCTTTCTATGTTTTCTTTTGTTGTTAATTGTTGTCTCGGTAACTGGTTTAACAGCACTGAAAGAGTAACTTGGTTCTGAACTGTGGAAGCACCAGATACTATAAAAATGTCAAAAAGCCTGAGGTCCATCAACTCATTCAAACTCTAGGAAGAGGAAAAGAGGAAAAGAAACGAGATGGAGGGACAGGGTGAAGGGAGAGGAGGGATGACAGCTCTGTAGATTTCACAATTTTATAGCTAATTAGAGAGTGACTGGGAGATGAAGGACAAAACAAGGGAGGAACTTAGACAGGACAGACTATAAACTTGATAGCCATTACATTTTTCATTAATGGCTGGGTTGACATACAGGATATAACCATAAGGAAAAGTGAGTTCTAACACTATTCTTTGTCACTACCGTGACTGTGACCATATACTGTGACTATATACTCACCTTTGCTTTGCAGTAAATGGCATCACACAGTGATTGTTCCGTGTTTATGTTTGACTGTTCAATGTTTTCTATCAAACATCAACTACAAAACCATTTTTCCTTAGTGTTAAAGGACCTAACAATGTTGTCAGAAAAGAATAGTAGTTGAACAAGATTTAATGGGGATTTAAGAAAGCATGATTCATAATAACATGACAGACTTGCTTGTACCAGAAATCATGGAGTAAGAGGCAGAGGTTAATATTTTCAGCACCCCATAACCATTTCAATTTCTACAATGACTAGGTCAGGGAGGAAGTCCCTTTTCCAAGCTAAAGAGCAAGCAGCAGATATTCTAACTCATTCTGTTGAAAGATCTTGGGAATAGCTACTCTTAAGATTAATGCCCCTTGTTTAATTGAAGATCAGTTATTAAGAGAAACAGCAGGATACAGATCTTTGATTTAGGTAAAATGCTTAATCCAGTAAGTTATGGAGAAATATTTAAATGCCAAGGTGGCACACCTCTACCTCAGTCAGTTGCCATCATGGGTAGCACTGGGGAGGAGAGCTGGAAGTGTATGCTGTCAACATCCAGTCCTCAGTTGCAAAAAAAAAGACTTTCGGTGAAGCTCAGACATCTGGCAGTAGCTATAACTATTGACCATCTTCATTTAACATTTACTACTAAGTCTGAATTCAGAGATACAATTTGTTTCAGCAAAGCGCATTAAGGACCGTGAGGGTCCCACACTCTCTGCCAGTGGGAGACAGATGAGACACCAGGAAATGCAAGAGTCCACCTCAGTTTCTGTTCCAAATGTGCTTATTCAGGATTATGTCAAATGTGCTTTTCCACAGCAGTTTCCAGAAAATCAGTCTCTGACCAATTCCTGTGGAAACAGACGCCAAGCCCAAAGGACAAACCTGACAGGTTATCCAGATGCCAGCTAGGAACAAACAGATTTCTCCATCTCAGTCTCAATTCTAAGCGGTGCTATGGGATAACACCACTGTGAAGGTGATAGCTACACAAATCAACCATAATCTCAGTTCTTACTGAGGAACACCTTGGAGCCTTTTTGTGTGATTTTTCTTCATGTGCTCACTTTTATCGTCTCACTTTTGCCTCCTTCCGCAGTCATACTGCCATACTACTTTCTTTTCACATAAATATTTCTTTAAAATCTGCTTACTTTATGAAGTTCAGAAAAAGAGTTGCCAATCATTCCTTTCTAAATGCAGCTAGGCATTTTCTTTCATGCCATGAGCTTTCCCTGGCTGGCCAAATTCGCTTCTATCTATCAAACTCTACCTTCATTCTATTACTGTCTGCAAGAGAGGTCAGTTATAATTGCATATATGTAATTTAATAGTTCTTAAAGGAAACCAGAAAAATACTTGGCAATGTAGAATAAGGAGTACACTACTTCAGATAGGTGAGTGCTTTTTAGCATGCTGTCACATATTTGTACACAACAGTATACTAATGTATCTCTTAAACATTACAGGTAAAGTTAAAGAATACATTTTAGTAACACGGACTTTATGAGATACTTCAGTGACATTGCTTGCAGGGTTGCTTTTCTGGTTTCTCACTCTTCTAATCAATAGCAGCAAAAGGGTGAATTGCCCAGTTACTACTTCTAACAAGGAGACATCCAGATAGCTCTGCTGTGTTAGTCTTCTCTCTGCTAAAATATTCAAGATCCGCATAACTCTGTACATTCACAATGAAGAGTTCAACTTCTCTGAATATCTAAAATGTCTAGCAACAGCTGGAAGAAGAGTTCCAGATACAAAAAGTTGTTTTCCTTACTTTTGAAGAAGTGATGCAACAGTGTGGAAAGCAAGGGGAAGTGTAACTATTCCCACCAAGTGGCAATGCTGTTCTCCATGATTTGAGACACCTTGTGGGCTCCACATTAATCATCACTGACAGAATCCCGAAACACTTGGTTTCACCTGTATCTAACTCAGAAAAGGCGCCCCTTCTATTCAGATATGGATTTAGCCAAACTGATCTATTCTTTTTCAATCCTGTGCTTGGATCAATCCAATTTGCTCTTCCTTGGTCTGACCCAGATGCCACTCCATAACCTACAGATGGTTCATTGTACTGTATCCCATCTGTTAAATAAAACACAGTAATGAGAATACATCACTCCAATATTCCTCACTTTACTTTGGTTTCCATTCTAATCCTGAACACAGCTGAAGGTCCTGGTCCTTTCAGTGGTCCATGACAAAATTGTCTAAGAGAAGACCTCTTCATTCTGCTTCTCACAGAAGATGGATACAACAGAGCTCCCTCGCCCAAAAGGTGTCAGATTCAAACTTGAATGTATGGAACAGAGATCTCCCAGCTTCAGCACTCGCTTCTACCACTCATTGTTATTTGATATGTTTAGTTTGTGATAAAAAGATTCATCTTTTCTTAAGGTAGCTTAGCTACCAATGAAAACACCATAGCAGTACATTCCTAAATAAAAGAAATTAAATCATGTTGTTGCTAAATAGATGATCAAGACTTCAAGAAGAAACAGTTCTGTTTTGAAAGACTTATTAAGTTTAGCGTACTATGCTTCAACACTACAGCACATACAGTAGATATTGTTAAAATAACCCTAATAAATTTGAATTAATAGCACAGAAATGTTAATACTATTCATGCATAAAGAAAATTATTTAATTTTATTGAAATTTGGGATTCCTTAGGGCATATAGTTATATGAAATAAGTGCAAATTTGACAAATAAATCATGTATACCTGGAACAAAAGTCTGTTCTCTGAAAAGCCAGTGCAGTACAAGAGAATTTTTTAGTTATTTTACTAAGAAAAAAACAATCTAAAACCTAGCTTGTCTCTTAAGATAATATTTTTCTAAAAATATATATTTTTTATGCAGAAAGGTGGTCCTATTTTTTCAGAAGAATATGAATGATAACAGCAACATTAGCCAGTTTTCTTACTGAAATCTTGGCTTTCTTGAAATCAAGAGATTTTTAATGCCTGAAATTTAGAAGAGAGAAATTTTCATGCTTTATTGAATCTAATCGGTGATTGAAACTCTTTGTTTTGCTTTTCATTTATTTTATTCTCTACTTTTGTGAAACACGAGTTACAGAATAAGAAAAGGCTAACAAATACTCTAGAACCAATCAATGTTATGAAATTAATAATAATACAAAATGAGCATGTAAGCTTATGTATTGTCTTTCATGTAGAAGTATCCCAAGGCACTTCGTAACAGAAACTCAATAAGGAGTGCAAAAGTGCTTTGTCAGATAGGATAAGCCAGGGGAAAAGGGAAAATTAATTAGGCATGGATTTAAATTTCTCAGCCAACACACCATTTAGAACCTTGGTCAAAAAAAGGTTCCAATATCTGTATCCAGGGAACACAACAGACTATTTCAGTCTTTAATTCTTGAGGAATGTTCAGTAGTTTTTCCACAATATGGAAAATGGCTAACAGGGTATGGCTAACAGGGATGCAGTCTGTCAGCTGCCTCTCTCCCTCTACTTTGTCATGGACAAGTAGATTCAAAAAAAATGATCACCTGACTTGTATGCCAGTCATTTGATTGTGGAGATACTCAATATGGAATTTGGTACAGCAGAAATTAGAAATACCAAGTTAAGGACTGGATAATGCTTTTCTGTGCTGTTTAGCTCACTGTTTTAAACCAATTTATGTTTCCTTATGGAGGTAGTCCACACCTCTGGCAGAGTGATCTGCTACTCAGTAGTTCCTCAGACAGCACATATTTCACAGGGAAAAATAAAGTTGCTTGGGAAACACTATAGCAATCGATAATACAGAAATCACAGCTTCCCTGATGTTGCAGAAACTTGCACATCCTCTATTTTTCAAACATTTTTCTCTTAGGAACACATGGACATCCTTTTTTTGGATGGCTGCCTCTTCGGATTAATGCATCCTTCTGGTGCATAAATTACTGATGTGCAGAGGAAAAAAGGAGAAGCACTAAATCTCAGGAAACTGATACCATACAAAAAAAAAAAAGAGATTCACAGTAGAGCTGAATGAGTGACTCACAATGAATAATTTATCCAAAAAGTTAGCCTACACTTCTGTTCATGGAGTAGCTATAAGAAGCTTGTAATTTCCTCAGTTTTATTATAAAACAAAACCTTAAAATATTGCATATCTTCACTGCAAATAACTTCCTGTGAATATTTCATGTCCCATTTTAATAGATTGGGCATTTTTGGTTGCTCAAACAAGTCACACGATGATGTTTCTGTCCCCTAGATGGGTGAACAAACAAGCACATATTTCGGATGCCTGCTGTGATTAAGCAAGCAGTTCAGTAACACGTCATGAAAAGTGATTGTAGGGGAAATAAGTTAATTTACAAAAACTCTAAAGACCTTTCTACAATTTTTTTTTTAGTATTTACACTGAAGCTGTATTGAATTGTAATTCTGATTAATAACTCTAGGAATTTGCAGGTACCTTTAAATGTTTTCTTTCTTGAAGATTTGGTACAGAATAATCTGCTAGTCTTTCCAGAGTTTAATCTAAGTTTCTGGATCAACTATTAGGATTTGGTACATGCATAGGTAGATTAAAGTAGTTATGTTGAAATTTTACTAGAATATTTGCAGTCTGAAATATCCTTGTGTAGTTTGTGCTTTTGAGTGGACTGATGTTCTTTGTGCAAGTTTGAGAAATACTCCCTGCTCCTTCCATGAACTATGAAACCTCAACACATACTTAAGGAGGAATGAGCCATTAGTGCATTTAGAATTTACAGGAGTATACAGATCAGTTTTATAAAAACCATTTAGTAATATATATTAATATCTCTTATAATGTTCAGATATTGAAATACTATAATACATATTACAGGAAAAAGAAGACAGAAGATCTGATGATTCACTAGATATTATTTTGTTATTTGCCCTGACACAGGCTGAAGATAAAGGCAACGTACCAGAATCCTTCCCACTTCATGTTACTTCTGATTATGCTTTCATAATTATTGCTAACATTTTCCTTTAGTTTTTTGTATATCTAAAAAAGTGAATCCACATAAATTATCTTTTTTTCAGATCTGTGCTAAAGCTTTACGAAATATATTTGCTTGATTATTTTATAGCAGTAGCAGTGATATAAATTTGTGAATATAATAAGAAAATAAAACTGAAAAAATAAACAACATTAAGTTCTTACCTGAGCTCTTGAGCTATAGAGTCCACTTGAACTGTTAATAAAAGCAGGAAAGAATTAATTAGTTTACACTTCCAGGCTTGTGCTTTCTGCAGCCTTGCACCTGCCTATCTGTAATGACAGAGGAGTGGCTATCAAAACACAGGTGGTTATTTCATGCTAACCACAGGATTGTAGCTACTAGTGACAAATGCTAAACGAACATGTAATTCTCACAGTTATTTTAGAATGCGTAAAACCTGGAGTATGATGTTCAGTGGAACAGTGAGGAAAACTTTAAAAAATTAAATTAAAAGCAAAGTCCCTTGCTTTTGCTGAAAATAGAGATGCTGCAAATCTCTTATTTTTCAGAATTTAGAACCAGTTTGGGAATTGCAGAGACTAGTGTTTACAAATTCCTGCCCACACAAGAGTATACAGCATATTGACAAGGCCAACAGGTGTCTCTAGGGATTACTCATATTGCAGAGGCAACTTTTGTTGTTTCCACTTCTGGGGAAAATGTTCTTGATATATCAACTGCTATAGGCATGTATGTAAATGTATAAAAACATGGAGAAAAAAAATCCTTAAGTTTTAAAATTGTGTTATTAGCTTTTTGAGTGAAAGGGTATGAAACCCCTATTAACTACAACTAAAGTTTGCTATGCTGGCCAAACTGTTTTAACTCATAGTCCTGACCAACAGAGGAGACAGAGATTTCCTAATGCTGAGGTGTGAATAACTTCCCTATTCAGAGACTTCCCAAGTTCTCTGGTACTTTAAAATATATATGAATTTTATATTAAATTCAGTGATCTCCACTGAGGGTTGCATCAAAATTTTGATATGATGATGATTATGATTTTTTGAAAGGTTTGTCTGTATTTATCCCCTTATCGGCAGTCAGTCTGTTGTACTTCAATGCTCTTCCTCTGTCTTTCCCTGAGTGAAGTCTAGCTCTTTTTGCCCCTTTGATCATTTGAAAATAGTGAAGTAATGCCAAACAACTCTAATTTTTCATTCTGACCATAACTTGAACCTGAAGGCACAATATTAATAGTTCAAATTAGTGAGTTGTGACAACGAATGATAGTCTGTTTTGCACAATCCTGAGAATGCACAATTCTCATTAAAATCAGAGTGAAGGATGGGTGCTTTGTGCCTCTGAAAATAGTCATAAACAAAAATATTCACAGGGTAGACAAAACTTTGACATTTATTTTTAAGTATATCCATTTTACACTTGTTATCAAGTCACAAAAAGTGTTTGGAATTAAAATAAAAAGTTATTTTCCTGGAAGGGCTGGGCTGCTAGTCAATCATGCTTTCCAGATGTTGAGATCATTAAGGGCCTGTTTATCTCTCAGTACTGTATTTCCATCTGTTCCTTACAAAAAGAAAGTAATATCTGGGAAATACAACTATGTCATAACTTTGACAATGAAACATGAGTACCAATGCTTCAAAAAAACCCACAAGGTTCTCTTCTGTCACATGCACCTGCAGCTTTTGATTAAAGAAAATTTACTTCTGGACCATTTACACAACTGTTTTATAGATAAGTAATGGCAGTAGACATAAAAATCATTCAGGTGGCTGAGACAAAGTTTTTATATACTATTTTTAAAGCATCCATTCAATGTTGTCAACTCTACTCATTTTGGAAAATAATTTTGGGATTTTTTGATTTTTGTTTTGTTTTGGTTTTCTCTTTTTGGTTGTTCTATTTTTGTTTGGTTGGTTGGTCAGCTTTTTTAATAATAAAAACCATGGTCTTTATTTTCTTTAAAAAATAACTCAAAGATAATAGCATCAGTAGATTTTTTTTTTTTACTTTTCTTTATATTATAGCTGATAACATTGTGCCTCTTAATGCCAGCAGTCTGTGTCCTGCCTTGATTTAAAAAAGCTACAGAGTCTCTCACTGCACATTAAGGACTGTGCAGAGGAACTAT
Organism: Donacobius atricapilla; assembly: GCA_013397315.1. NCBI lineage: Eukaryota > Metazoa > Chordata > Aves > Passeriformes > Mimidae > Donacobius > Donacobius atricapilla. The sequence continues at coordinate 144,984 of WBMY01007248.1, read as the reverse complement.
GGTATTTCATGGTGATCTGGGCACAGGGTCATGGAGTGTGCTTGCTAACTCACCCTTGGTTCCTTTGGAGCGGGTGCGCAGCTTTTTATTTTCCCCATCTGCATCCATCTGTAATATTAACACAAGGTCTTTAATTCATACCTTTTGCCATTGAGAAAAAAAAAAAATATTCCAATGGGGTTTTTTTTCACATTTCCAAAGGCTAGACAGTAATAAAAAAAAAAGAATAATCATGCCTTATTAATCTTGTCAAAGAGATAAAAAGCCATCTGTGAATATCTAGTAAATACCTAGGAGATACCTTTAATGATGCAGATTTGTTTAATAAAGTGATGGTTATGAGTGACTCTGTAAGGTTTAATGACGAGGTCTACAGGTGTTAGCTGAAGGCATAAGGTTAGAAAGAGTAATGCTGCATGAGTGCTGCTTTCAACATCCACTTCCTGAAATGAAAGATCCCAGAATGCTGCCATGGCTACAGGAACTCTGTATTTTTATTGTAACTGAGGCGTAACTCTTCACCTGTGTTGGGAACTACGTTTCTGACAACTTCATCCCCAAAACATGGAACCTTCTTGCTTGGCAATGCATAACTACACATATACAGCTTTGAAATTCTTCAACACTTAATCAACTATTCCTTTAAGAAGTTTTGCTTAAAGAGACAGTGAGTTACAGATCCATAGGAGGTTTTTTGGGAGAATGTAGTGTCCAGATTTGTATTTTACATTAAAAAAAACCAAAACCAAACAATTAAAAAGCACAGATTCCCCCCAGAAGTCAGTTGCTATCATAAGTTTTCTAACTGAAATAGGAGAGTTTTTTCAAGATCAGCTGTTCTCACTACACTTTTGGCTACATCTAAACCTAAACTGGAAAGATGCACCTTCTGGTCTTGGATGTGCCCCAGACACATAGTTATAGGGGCAGGCTTTCAATCCATGGATTTTATTGCAAGCCCCTGAAATTCAAAGGGATTAAGATTTCATGTTGTGGTGTGGAGAACTGTAGTGACATATAGCAGATTGTACAACAGTGCAATTTTGACCATGTCCAGTGAGGCAAACTCCTTTCTAAATATAACACTTACTTTTTATATAAGGAAAACTCTATCACCAGAAATTTTTGTCTAAGCAAAATGCTGGGAACTGTGGAATTTTTCTTCAGTCTCTGAGGGAACCTTGCTATCTGTCTTGGACTTGAATTTCAGTTTCCCTGTTTGTAAAATGGTGATGATCAAATATACTGTAGACAAAGCAATGCCCATGGGCTTCTGCAGATCAACCTGCAGACGCCAGTGTCTGATTTATAAAACTGTGTTGGGTGATAGGTAGATGTGGAGACCAGAAGCTGCCAGGCATCTCTCCCTGCAAAATGTCACAAGATAAATGCTGATGTCAACAGAAGAGCCTGTCTATTATTTCACTTTTTCTTTCTGAGGATCAGTGAACTGCACTGAACTGAGGAAAGATACAAAAAGTCCTGTTTGTGCCTTTTTCCATTTATAGAGTTTGAAGATCTGAGTATGCTTTATATTTAGCTCTATGTGACTCAAATTACTGAGATGTTTTGAAGGTCTTGCCTGAAAGAACATTGCAGAATATGACAAAATTGACCTGAGAAATAAAAAGAGTAAAGTCAGCCTTTCTAGGTGATAAAAAGCATTTTTTCTAATTTCCTGGGGTTTATTTGTTTTTAAATATGTTTGAACATTATAAGCAGCTATTGGAATCAAAATACCTATTTGAAGGAGAGAACACAAACATTTGAAAAGGGTATTCATGGACTTGAAGAAGTGCAATTCCAGAACACAGGTTAGTGATGAAAATATAAATTGATGGAAATGCACATCAAAGCCAGACAATGATACCTTTTTCTGTTTAAAATTACATCTGATATTGATTATTAGCATGGAAAAACATGAGGGGCTTCTGTTTATGTAGTGGGGTTGATGGCAGCCTTTACTTGTTACTATCCTTAAAAGCTGGAGAACGAGTTTTTGCAATGTGACTGCAATGGTAATGGGAAACATGGCTCTGTTCTCTGATGCCGAGTTGTGATTGAAGGCACTGACCTGCCATAGACTTATAATAGGGGAGCAGGTGTGGCAATGATGGACTTTAATTTCCTTTAATAAACCTTTTATGTGCCACACTTTTACTGCCATTCTATGCTCTCCAAGGTCCTGCACATAATAGGTTCATTACTTTTGATTACTATAGTCTATTGAGACAAACAACTCCAGAACACACTATATATTATGTTCAGTTAAACCAATATAGACTATTTATCCACTGTGCATTATTTCACCTGCAACTCTACAGACAAAATTAACAACAGCTCCTGTAAGCTAAAACTATTAAAACCACTGGTACTCCTTTGTCATCATTTCATAATAAATACCACACCAATCACAGTGCTGCTCTTTTAATTATGAAACAAAAAGTGCCCACTGCTTCTACTGAACACTTTGTTACTTTGGTCTAAACAGCAGGTTGCATTGTGATGAATATATAAAAACTGCACAAAGAGTGAAAACCAATGATAAAATTAATGCAGGTGATTTTTCAATTTATTTTCTTTCCTTGTAAAAGTTTCAAATTTTGAGATATCTTTTTATCAACTCAAACCTAAAATTTATAGGACAGTTTAGCCTGGTGCATACACATATCATAATCATCATGTTGCATAAAAGACACCTTAACTTACAAAACAGTCCTATGCATTAACTTGAAACACAAAAGTAACAATAAAACTGAAATTTCTTAACTGTGTCAGCAAAAAATCTCTCTTGCTCAAAATTTAAATGTACTATCTTTGGAGTTTGGTAGTTCTTTAAGAGACTGCCTGATACTGATACAAAATGAACTAAGTGTCTCACTTCTGGTTTTCGTCTAGATAGTGATAATTTTGCATGAAATAATTACAGCAAAGTATGGTCAGCAAGAAACATTCAAACTTTCAAATCACCCATGGAACAACAAAAGGATTAAATTCTGAGAAATACTAGCCAACATTTTAGAAGTAATTGTTATGAAGGTGTTAATTTGAGACATATATTATTACTGTTGTGACTGTAAGGGTTGGGTGGATTCTGGAAGGTGCTTCATGCTGTTGAAGCTGGGGGATGGTCACCCTTCCTCCCACTACATACGTTGTCTTGAGTCAAGAATCCAAAAGGGGTAAATAGAATGGTCGTGTCTGAACAAAATCCTCACACAATACCTCACTGCTAATTTTTCTCAGCCATCAGGACCATGGGGATAATAAAATGTTTGCCAAGAAGATTTTATTGGGGGTTATAGTCCCATAATTTTTAAGGGCAGACTTTACAAAAATGATGGCAAGTGAATAGCGGAACTAAGTCCGCCTAATCTTTGTGTTTTATAGCTAGATTCTCTGATTTGATGGATTTTAAACTCATCTAAACATTTTCTTTTCAAAATTAGTTGAAGCTAGATAATGGACTCTAAAGGAATTAGTGGGAAATACTCAGTCAGAAACATAGAGGTGCAGCAGCTCTGCAGTCCCAAATCATTAAGCAAGTAGGCTAAGAAATAAATGCTTTCTGCTCCAGTCGTACTCCATTTCTGTGATCTCAAAATTTACTGAAGATATTGATGTCAAATTCTTTTCTGAAAACATGTTCCACCAAATCCCCCGAGGTTTATGAATGCCCTCTGTCTTTGTGAATTTCATTCTGATCCTTCCTCCACTTTTCCTTCAATGCTGATTGAGATTTAAGTGAAAGTCAACAACTAGATCATAGAAAACTGACTGGAGTCACTGACAATACCCCAAATTCTGCTTGGCTGAAAATGTAATAATTTGCTATTTAACTGCTACAGGGTATTCATGTTTCTCCAGATTAATTAACTGCTGCAATAGCATCAATCATACTTTCTGAACAAACTATTTCAGAGTTCCTGGCTGCAGGAGCCAAATAGCACTTCTTTTGTTTGTCCCATCCCACTGCAGTTAACAGACTCTAGAGCAGCACCTGGAAATACTTCCCTGAGTGAGAGAATCAGGATTTGGCTCTGAGTTTGGTTTTTTGTGTGCCTGGAATCTCTCTGTGCACATGTGCATGTACTGATATTATAATAGGATCCAAGAATATGACTAACAGCTGAAAATAGGGCATGTGTAATAAATTATAATAATGACAATAATAATAATAATAATAGGAACTATTTCAGTTTACTTGTACATTTTTAAATATTAATTTCAGAAACTAAACTGACACGGCTATCAGGGTAGGATAATTTCGCAGCACATTACTGTGAAATAAACTACGACTTAGGGAAGCCAGTGGTGCTGACATAGGTAAAAGTGAAATGCATCTTGTGGAAAAAGCTCATGTAAGAGCTGTGCACTTTGTAATTTCCATTGTAATCTTCAGACAAGCATGACTTCCCTGGAGTGAGTTTCACACTGCTGGGGTGTCTGTCTGTTTCCTTTTACATAACTAGCTAGAGGAATAGAAATCACTAGTCTATTTAGAGATTAAGAGTCATTGCACTGTCAGTTTCTGACTTAAAGTTATACCTGATTTTCAAAACTAAATTTGGGGAATAATTTCACTAGGACAAACTTTACCTGATTTTGAGAGGTCTGGAAAAAGAATAACTTTTCTCTACTATTTTTAACTTGTGAATTACTTAAGTTAATATTGAGACAACAGTGATATCTGTCACAAGCTTAGTGAACTCAGTCAGAAGAAAAAAACCTCTCTGATTTTTAAAGCACAAAAATCCATTCTCAAATCTCCAATACAAGCCACCCACTTCAAAGCTGAAGTCAGATTCTGCTAAGGACAACACACAGCACTGTGCTATACTGTGTCCCAAGGCGACACGACACTCTGTGTACTTCTCCCTACGGTAAATAATACCCCCAGAGAAAGATTTTCAGTGGTTTTGATGCTCATATTTTGATATTTCTTTTCACTAAGTCATATCAGATTCTACCACATAAAAATAATAAGAATAAAGTCATAAAGATTTTTTTTTTTTTTTTAATCTGAAAGCAAGATATCCTATAGCCTGTCCAGAAGAGTAGAGCACTATTTGTCTGTATGTGTGTATGTCTGCTGACTGAACCTTTCTCTTAGTCTATGATAATATTTTTTATATGAAGTAGTAATCTCACACTGACAGTGAGAAGTATAGTGAGAGGAAGAAATGCCGAAAACACAAATAACAGCTTCTAGACAAAGTTATGTATTTTCATTGCCGGCAGCAAAAGTTATCCAGCATCCAAATACAAATTTTTTAGGAACATTGCTTGTAATATGGTTAAAGCTTATTGCTTTATTTTCTTTTCTAATAATATGTTGATGAGCAGAAAGGAAAAATATTTAGAAATACATTCATAAAGACTATCACTAAAAATATGCCTTGTTTAGTAATTTTGATTATTCTTAACCAAGGAATCATCACATCTTTATAATTGAAAATTTTGTTTTAGTTTGCTCAATGCTTTGCTTGATTTCTCCAGGAAAAAGTTGAATGACATGGAAATAATTGGTTCAGCTCTATGAATTTCTTGGGAATTAAAATAAGCACATTTACTAAATGCAAACTTTAAAGTGTGTTTATAACACATATAAATCATCAACAATTTGACATTTTGTAGTATGATTGAATGGTGTACCTGTTTTGAGAAGTAGATTTTTTAATATTGAATTCAGTACTTGAAAATGTGCAGACACAAAATAAGCTTTAGATCAGAGGCAAGCTTGAATAGCTTTGTAATGAGGATGATTTATTTTGATTCTTACTTCTGATTTCTGAGTTGTCACTGCTGTTGTATACTTCATCCATGCAACTTTGCACAACTGGCAGTGCTGAATATAAACCAAAGCCATATGTTTATGTCCTTTTGCCAAACGACTACAGCAAATAGTTCTATTATTCCCTTAGGTAACCAACATGTGCCAAGTATTTCTATTAGTCTTCTTTACCAAGGTTTTAGAGGGCAGAGTCACAGCTTCATGAAATTAAGGGGCAACTGCTAGTTTTTTAAATTCAGAGCAAAATTATATAGTATACTACACTGAAATGCAGCTCAACCCAGGATACTTTCAGGAGATTTTTCTTCCTAGGTTATTATTTTTTATGTAGTGCAAGGTCTTGTCATTAGTTTCTGTGCTAGTATATATTAAACATAATTTTTTAGAAGAAAGAATCAATATTAAAAAAAGCTTCGGTGCTTTGAGATCTTTTTGCCTAGACTAAATTTTCAGCCCACTCAACAGCTATACAGTTAAAAAAATCCCAAAGCAATAAAACTTATACATATACATATATATAAATCAGTAATAAGTTATTAATCAAAGATTAAATTTTAGCAGTGCATTGTGAAATATATTCTCATTCCTGGAGTCCTATAGATTCAGAGATACTTGTGTTACTGACAGTATGTATGGATAAAAGACTGTAATTCACAAACTTAAGAACTAGAATTTCTATGTATTTACAAAAGTTTTCATCTCTTCAACTGTTTAATACTGCTATACCTGACTGTTTTCTTAAAACAGTAGATATTACGCAAGAAAAGTAGTCCTAGTGCATGAGTCATAACACATGAAACCACAAGTATTCTACTAAAATTATAGTCATATTTCTACTCAAATTAATTTTTGTAAATAAATTATCCCACCTTTGCGTGCTTCCAGGTGAAAATACGTGCAGATTCCAAAGGACCAAATTTGTCACACAGCCCAAGATGCCTTGCCTGATTTAACAGATAATCCTCAAATTCATTCTCTGGAAAAAACAGACAAAAACAAAAACAAACAAACAAACAAAAAGAAACCAAAAAAAAGCTATACTAAATAAAACATAGATGAAACAGGACACTCTTTAAATCAAATGGGTAAATAATCCAGGTGCAATATTTTATTCAGTGGTTTTACAAAGATAAAGTGTAGAGACATCAGTGATGCTTCTAAAAGGCATAAAGAATAGGTTTTTATCTCTTCTTATAGTAGTTTCTTTACATCATTAATTCTCTTTTGATAGCTTATGAAATAGACCTGCACAAAGAAAAGTTTTTCATCTCATGCGGACAAAAATCTACCATTTTTGGATATGTAGAAATCCTTAGTCAAATGTTTTAATTGCATCTGAACCCCTTTGACTGAGTGGGATGGTTCAGTTCATGATGTAAAATAGATGAGAAGCATTCTGAAATATTTTAAGAACAAAAGAAAACCCCTCCATTTTATTTTTTCTGACTTAAAATATTAAAATTTAAAGATTGACAAGCTGAGCATGTTCTCAGCATAAACCAAATTAAGGAAATCATTGACATTTCTCTGTGCTCAATTTTTATTCCTTTCTGTGAGGGACTTTATCCTAAATCGACAGTGACAGTGAGGGAAGTAGAGCTGCAGAAGTTTACATCTGAGTGTACAACACCAAGATCCTTGTTTTCAGAAGTACTGAATACCCAAACCCTTCTAACACTTGAAGTTCTAGGCACTTGCAACCTGGAAGAATCTGACAATGAGCAGTTATTGAGGGCAAGTTTTATTAAGGCATTGCTCCTAACACTACGGACCAAAACATTAAAATTTTGCTATCAGTTGCAACTTCAGGGGTCTGTTTCACATATCACCCCGTGTACTGAGTAAAATAGATCTATTCATTGAAGATATTCCAGTTATGACAAGGTTTGCAAATGAACTTTCAGAACTTTACCTATTCCTTTAATGATATCTGATGGGGGGGGGTTTTCAACAAAATTTTGAATGTTACATTTCTGAAATTGCAAAGGCTCATTCTAAACAGATTCTCAGGGAAGCTAGAGTTTCTTGAGTGACTAATTTCTGCTTGTGTCCCAATAGACAGGATGCTAGTTTCATGCCATCAAGAACTTTGATTATTTGATAAAAATGTACTGATTATAATTAAAACAGGCAACAGATGTAAGAAGATAAAGAAGGGAGAAAACCCAGACCAAAGGATCCTAATACCAAAATGATTTTTTAAGCTTCTTTTAACCAACATGATACTAAAAAGAGATGTTGTATATCCTCAAAGTCCTATTTTCCTGTTGTTCTATTTCAATATTCATTAAAAAACCCCAAAACCACAAAAGAAGTCTCAAAGCCTTCTACCTTCCTCTACCTCTTTGTTCAAAACACTCTAACCTAAAACAAAAGACTTCTGAGAATAACTACAATGGTGAGCAAAGCTCTTTCTAAAGACTTAAACTTAGCAGATTTTTGCCTAAAATTCTAGCAACTTAAGTATTTATCAACAATATATTTTTTCTCTATTTTCTCAAAGACTGCCAATAAAGAACTAAATCACATAAGGGAGTAGCTGCAAACCCTTTGAGTTCCCTAATGTCAAACTCATTAGCATCCGAATAACCACACAGCAGCACATCATCTGCACAATTGTAATTTTTTACTACTTTTAATAGCGTTTCTCAAAGGGCTCATTTTCAACTTTCTTCAGTGGTTAGTTGGTTCTCTGGGGAAAAGAAGCTTCCTGACGCTCACAGCTTCCACTCAACAACCAGGCCGTTTGCTGTCAGAAGCATCAGCCCTCTGCCCTAACCCCATCTGCTGTCTCTCTCATCCTAAGGGACCAAGAGTTAAGACAGCACAGCTGAGATCCACTTGGAAAAGTGCACAAAGGATAAGGAAAAATATACAAAACTTTACACATTTAGCTTTACATAAGTAGCTAGTATATTGAAAATCTTCCTTGTAAGAAAAGGAGTTTTGACTGGGATGGGTTTTAAAATTGTACTGAAAAACTAGGTGCAACAGTGTCAGAACACAAAAACCCTTCACCCCTCTCCTGTGCTTAAACACAACAGAAGTTGCTGGTTAGAAAAGTTTAAATGTGTTGGGTTTGATTTCTTTCACATAACAGGGTTCTGGCTGCCATTCAGCTGATTAGTGGGTGAGTACCCACATTTGAAGGTATGGGGTTTCATAAAAAGTCTAATACAATGTCATGCATCTGTCATGCTGTAAATGGGGTCTGCAGGATTATGCTGTGTCATGGGATGTGACATACTCTTAATATAACATAAACTATGTGTCACCCCTGTCCGCACTCCAAGAAGTAAGTTATATTTCAAACATAAATGTTGGGATCCAATAGTTCAGGTAGCAAAAAAGGCTTGCTGCTGATATTCACAGGAATATCAAGGCTTTATGCTGAATTTATTTAGTAAGTTTTATGAGTTATAAAATTGATCATGGGCCAGATTTGGAGGGATTGCAAGAAGTGCAGAAATCTGAACAACCAGCTGGAGAAAATAAGACCTCAGCCTTAAGAGCCCACAAAGAACATCTAACTAGGTTGTTGGTGGCTTTGATGATAAGATCATTGTTGATGGAAATCAGGCAGAGCTAACTTACTTGCCAATCAAAGTTCTTTGGTGCGGTCACTCCCCTTGGGTCCACACGTATCTTCATTTGGACCAATCTATTCATAGCTTGCATTAACTCATTTCTCTTTTTCAATCAAGAATTCAAAACAATTTACAGACTGTAAATTATGCTTATGCTTCAACTGCTTATGTATCTGAACAGTATTTTTTATTCTAGAAGGTGAAGCCTGCCTGCCCTTTTCAACTATCTTCTCAATTCAACTAGAATAATAAACTTTATAAACCCACAAAGATGGAATATATGAGTTGCTTGATTTGTCAGTGTAATTGTCCAGTGAAGTCACCTGGAGCCTTCATTCCTTGGTGTATAGCCATTTCCAGCACAATGTGATTTTGTACTGACTATAAAGTGCCATCCTACTGAGATCCATGAGTCATACCAGGACACTGAGGTGAATGACATTTTGGGTCCTGATCCTCTACATCAGATGTGAGTGACAAATCCCTTCAAACAACTACTTTTGTTGACCCATCATCTCTTGGAAAAAGTCCACTCATTCTGGTCAGATTACTAAAGTTCCTAATGATCTTAAAATCAGAAAAGACATATTGTACAACCACAAAATTATCTCAGCAAAAGTCTGAAGCTGTTTTCTTTATCAGAATTTCAATATTCAAAGCTGTACCGTGTTTGTGAAAGATCTCAAAAGCTTTTTAAAGCATAATATATTCCAATTCCAACAGATTAATTTGATTTTCTCTCATTTACCACATCACTGGTTGATATATTGCAAACGTGGGAATAAATAATGTCTTCAGTTTGTGACTTGTTAACTTGGAATAAAGGTAATATCTAAGGAAACAAAATCCAAAGTGCTTACCATTATGATCCCTGAACATTTCTTATGTTTCCACAGTGACAGTGGTTATTCTTTCCCAAGACAAAATAATGCAGCATATTTAGTATTTGAGAAAATAATATGTGAATGAAAGATACCATTACAAATAAATAAACATAACTCTGTACTTCAGTCAGATCTTTATCCTGCATAATCTGAAGCCTGTGACTTTACACATTAAGTTCTGCGCAAGCCTCAGGGAGATCCTGAAGTACATGTAAATTGTTCAGCTCATGAGTAGCTGAATTCCATTTGGCCTACACCCTCTCTGCGAGAAATCTGCAGGACTCTACTTGGGAATGTCTTTTTTTTGTGTATAATTGGAGCTTCAGAAAGGAGTTTCCTTGGGGCAGAGTACTCATCTTTGCACTTGTTTCAGTCAGTATAAAGTACACAGAATTATTGCTGTTTCAACAATGCCATTTTCTTTCTCAACTCCAATGCTAACCTTTATCTTATTTTGTTCATTTTGTTAACTCATCATGAGATGAACAGAAGGTCACGTTAGCAGCGAGCTGGTTACACAGGCAGTTGCCCTTCTAGTATCTGTAAAAACTTTATTTTCACTCATTCTCTCTTTCAAACAGGGCAGTAACTGCAAAATCAAGATCATATTTCACCTAGCAGAGGAGTTTAACTTTCACCTGATTTAAGCAACAAACTGTCCCTCAAAGATGCCAGAGGCTTCACTGTAATTAACATGACTGCATTTAGATGCTATTCATGACCGATAATTCCAACACCTTGTGGAAAAAAAAAAAAGGTTGCAAGCTGTAAACATTATAAACATATTCAAATAAGCTTAACGCAATCTGCCATGCTTATTTCTGCCTAGATCATGGACCAGTGAAATGGTTAATGCAAATGGATTTATAATTTGCTTTGGGGGGCCAGTTTCTTCTCCTTATTTATTAGCCCAGCTGATGGGGCAGATTTGATGAGGCACTTCTGGAATAATTGAGTCATCACACAAAGAAGGCTGCTAGCATTCAGAGTGGTTTTATCAGCAGCAAGCAGGCCTGATTACTGACAATTACACTCTGATCCGGTGATGGAGGAGAAAGAGCCAACGAGTGGGAAATGTCCGTGTTTCTATCCAGGAATAATTTCTACATTCATTTTACATGCTAAGTGTTTCCTATCTCTGCATAATAAACTGTAAACAGGAATAGATGGCACAATGTCCCTTAATATTTCCTGGTAATGAAGACACAAATGTACAGTGAGTGCTGATAAATATAGATGAAACATAAGCTATTCTCTGAGTCAGTATTGTTACCTTTAGAATAAATGCATTTTGGTGGTAAAAGCATAATCATAGCTAATGCAAAAAAATGACAGAAGATTGAAGCTGTCCTTGTAACTACACCAAAACTTTGTAAAAGTCCTGTTAATCACGACTGCTCTAGAGGCTCATAAGCTGAAGGTGATATACTGGAAAGAACATCATTTTGTTTCTCAATAGTCAACTATGTAGGAACTCTTGCTTTGACACAGTAAAGGAGAGCAACAGCAGTGACCTCCATTAACACTTCAGGGATAGAGCACATCTCGATGCTAAACTGAAAAACAATGAAGCTGGTCCTAGAAGACATCTTCACTATGATAAATTCTCATTTCCTTCTCATCAGCTTTAAGACAGCATTTATAATGAATAACATAGCTAGATCATAGATTTCATGAGTTGTGTTAAGCAATACATTATTGCCTTTAGAACATTGTTTTTATAGCAATTTAGATGCTGCAAAATGAGAATTATTAACAAAATTCTGCATGCAGAACTTTGAAAAACTGTCTCTTCAGGGGGAAAAAAATGGGAGAACACATGAAAACAGACAAAGTGAAGAGCTGAAAAGTAATTTTATGTTTGTTGATGGGCAATTATAGATTTCGGCTAGAAAAAGTTAATGCCCTAGTCTAGGGAGAGTTTTCCTTTTTAAGAGTTGATCAGGCATGAAACACTGAATAATAAAGTTTTGCATGCTTGTTTATTCTTTTCCCTCTTTTAAAACTAATTTATAGCTTCAAAAGAACTAAAAGTTATTCTCCGCTCTCTGGCAGTAACTATGGCAACTATTTTTCATTATAGTAGCCACTTAACTTCAAGGCTTGTGTTACAGCGATATGCATCATTTTGAGTAAAACCACACCATAACAACCTTATGATTTCTGAGCAATTTTAAAAGAAAGTTCAAAGAGCATGAGTCATTGACTCTGGAACACAGGGTTTGTTTTCTTTTAAAGCATGTTTATTTACTCTTTTCCAGCCGGGATGACTTTCCCTGCATGGAGCCATCTCAGTTGTGAGGCGCTGCGTGGGGGGACCGCTGCTGCCCTCAGCAAGAGATGACCGTGCTCCGCTCACAGAAGGGCTGCCCAGCAGCTGCAGGATTGAGGCCAGCGGGAGATGCCTGAACACACGGATCAGCACAGCCAGGAGCAGCGAGCCGGTGTGGGTTTGGTGACTCCCTTACGGCCTCCTTTGGGAGCAGGAAGGTCGCGGTCTGCTTCTGATGTTTGCTGCACGCCCGCTGTTTAGCTGACACCGTTACAGTCCTTCTACTGGACTTGATTTCCAGCAAGTTAGTTAGGAATTGACGGGTTTTGAGGGCAATTTTTTGGGGTGATTTTATGGTTGCACTGGAGCTCTGTAGAGGTTCTGAAGCTGGTTATGGTCAGTAAAATGGTCACTTCTCAAACACTTAACAGGCTTCATCTAGGTTCCTCTATTCCTCCCCTTTGATTTCTGACTGCTCCAGACGTTTTTTTAAGGAATATTTTCACATCCGGAATTAGGGCATTTTAATTCTTATGCTGGACAAAACCCATGGCTAACAGCTGACTGGACATTTTCTGACATGGAGTCAAAAGGAGAAATAAACTAAACTACTTTTACTAAAAGCAATATAACTACCATTCTGCTGTCCTATGCATTCATCTTGCCCTTTCTGAGCAAGTTCTCTTCATTAAGCATGACAGGCATGTCCCAGGAAAGGGAAAGTCACACAAAGGGAAGAAGTGTGCCTTCCCTCAACATGCAAATCACATATGTTCATTAACTTCAAGAGTGCCATGTGAAGTACAGTCTGCCACCATTTAAAAGACTTGTAATGACCCTAACTGCTAAAGATAATGGGGGCTTTCTTACACTACTGCACTGCCCTGAAGATATTAGGAACATATTGAAGAGAACAGGAAAAAAAAAA
>WBMY01007248.1:93730-131066 GCA_013397315.1 Donacobius atricapilla | reverse complement strand
TATTTATGAGTGTATATGAATATATATGTGTATAAATATATATATTTCTGCGTACCTAAATTTATTTACATGTTTGTGGTAACATTAGGTTCAAATGTTGCACATAACAAACACTGTATTTNCCCCCCCCCCAAAAAAAAGCAAACTCCAAGAATAAAAATACCACCTTGCAAATCAAAGAAGTAAAGGATATCCAAAAAATTGACTAATACTTTTCAGATACAAAAATGTGCCTGTCAAATGTTCCTTGGGACAGGCTTCTTATGCAAAAGGTTTTGTTCATCATATGTTTGCATCAGGTAAATGGAGCAAGGAAAACCATGTTCAGTTTATTCAAACTTATGATAAGAGGTCAGTGTCACCAGGAATGGTGGTTCAAATTCTCTTTCCAGAGCCTTTTATGATTCTAAAGCAAGACAAAGATTATTTCCTAAAATAACACCTGTCTTCTGTCATAGACATAAATAGAAGGCACCATGATTGAGTAAATAACTGGAAAAAAGGGATTCTGGAATTCTCTTCCTGTCTCTGCCACTGATCTGTTCTGTGCCCCTCAGCAAGTCTTTTCACCTTTCAGATAAATGAGGATAACAACACAGAGTGCTGTAAAGTGCTTTTGTGCATTTCTAAACATACTTTAATTTAGCAAATATTGTTTTTATCACCAGGCATTCATCAGTTTTGTAGCCTGCTCATTTGAAACTCAACTTTAAATGTTTCCTCTTTCACTGCAGGTTTTTTTACAAAAAAAAACAAAAAAAAAACCAAACCAAACCAAAAACCAAAACCAAAAACAAACTGAGAAGGATGGCTACTAAAAAACGTATAGTGAACAGCAAAATAATTTAAAACACATTTCCATTCTCTTCTCTCCTAATATCTTCAGCAATCTGGATATAACTGCAATCTTTACACGTCAGACCCTTATTTAAAAAATCTGTTTGTTTTCCTATATAGAGAAACATTTTCAGAGAAAATGTCTTTAACTGTTNTAATTTAAAAGACACTGAAAGAGGAAAGTTTCTTTCAATGTGAACCTCTTATATGTGTGGTAAGAAAGTGACCTGTGGTACCACTAAACAATACTGAGTTAAAAGTAATGCTACAGGAATATATCTTTGTAGTACTATTTTATATTGGAAAAATAATAGTAATACTTCTATTGTAGCAAACCGGACTACAGTAAGATGAAAAAAATCATCCTATGGAGAGATGTCTTGCAATCTTTGTCACTTAAAGCTCAGTTACCCTTCAGGTTGCCTAGTGTAAGCCTGGCGGCATTGAAAATAACTAGGGCACTCTGGTGGACCTCAATAATACAAACTATCTGCATGTGAGAGCACTCACATACACTCAGTGTTAATCACGCAGATATGCAAATACGCAGTCCTGGTCAGAAGGTCTGACAAAGTAAGGTGATCGAAACTATTTTGCATGTGACAACTGTAAATAATAAACAACAGTTTAAAAATTCCAAAAGCACATGGAAATGAAGTTTTGTTATTTTAAGTGATAGTTATTTCATTTCTTGATAAGTAGGCCCTTATCAGGTGTCTGCATATCTATGTAATGGTCTGGCTTGTTTGAACTCTGATTAAATCAAGGACTCTGTGTCTTATGTTGGTACCTCAAACTGCCAAAATGTGTGCAGGAAAAGGGATGGAATGAGAGGTGGTTTATGTGCTCAGGTATAATCCTTTTTTTTCTCTTTTTTATTTTCATATGCTGCACTTACCTATTCAGGAGACAAATTTTTGCTTTCTTTTGAAGAGGTCTGACCATTTTGCATCAGAACTCTGTCCTGATACAAGTAGTAGCTGTGATTTTTAAATAATCAGCCTCACTAAAGACTCCATTATGGCAACCAACAACCTTAAATCATTTTGACAGTGCATTCTCTGCACTGCCCACGTACTTGGAGGCTGTCCTCAAAACACTGAAAGCTGGGACAATATTCATGGTTAAGAAAAGTCTAGAAGCAGCCAAACAGGTGGGCACTTCTTTCAGAAAAGGCCTTTTAAGATAGAAGACCTTTTGTACATTAGTTCTATCCTAGGCCCCTTTCAGGGGCTACACCTGAGAGAGAAAGTGAATTATCAATGACTTTTTTTTTAAAGAATCAGTGGTTTAACACTAATTTCTAATCAGATCCTACAGAAAGGAACAGCTCGCATGGCAGCTGTACTTTTCCCAGGGTTAATTACCTTTCACTGCTCTCTACTAATGAGTCAGCTGTTCCTGTCATCACACAACTACACTGTGTTCATCTGTAGCTCTAGCTGTGGACAAACACAGTAGCTAGAGCCCTGTTTACATATTGGCAAGGTTTGTTGTGCAAAGAATTTGCAAAGCAGTTTAAGAAAAAAAAAGACATACTTAAAACTCCTTCCATTCCCATGTTTTTTTTCATGGAAAAAACATTTTTTGGGCAAACACCATGTTCTCCAGGTTACTAAATGCATCAACGGGAGTAGGAGTCTAAAGACATAAAAACTAATGAAAAGGTTTTTCTTTTTTTGTAATATTGTATAATAGTTAATATAAGGAAGATTAGATCCCTGTAGCCATCTAGCTTGTCTCACCTGATTGTTGAGTATGTTTATTTATAGCTTGCTGATCTAGGAACCAGAAAACTTCTTTATAAAATATTGGTTTAAGTAGTATAAGCAATAATAGAACAAGAATTAATGCAGTTAGGGAAAGAGTTTGTATTATTTTATATGGCAAACTTTAACGAGACAACGATTTAAGACTTTCAGTAAACTGTTCATGTTTTTATGTAATTCCAATAGGTAATTCAATAGCCAGTAAATAGAATATGTAATTTTCTAACTAGGTTGAACAGGATGTATTTTCTATAGCCATATAAGATCAAGAGTAGTACTCTCTACTGGTTATTTCAGCTTTCTTGCGGGAGGCTACAAAGACTATGGCTAAAGTTAGGCATAGTGACAGGTCTTCCAAAATTCAAGTCCTGTTTGTGTCAATATTCAGAAAATATTCCTGTAAAACTGAGGGCAAGACTCTAAACCAGTCCTGTCTTTATAACATGATTTCGTGCTGAAAATATCTGTATGGAGGTTGCCCTGATCTGAGGAGATTTGCTCTGTGTAAGATCTGAAGGTGTTAGCAGAGAAAGCAAATTTTCACCAGACACCAAAGGGGCAACATACACATGCATGTCATGCGAGTACATGTCATGTGAGAATAAGCTCAGCTACCTGCAGTTTTATCTGCAACAGGCCTGTTCATGAAGTTATTATCTGAGGCTGAATCCTTGCTAACTGTCACATGAGGTAATGAAAATTGACAAATTTATGGCAGTAACATAGACATCTTAATATGACGATAGAAGAGGAAACTTAAGCTTCCAGCTCCAGGCAAACCTTGCAGGACTGACAGCTCAAAATATGATAAATTTCCTTTTGAGAACAGAAAAGCAAAAGCACCATGGCATTCCAAGGGACCACTCCAATGGTCATTTAGGAAATGAGTAGCATGCTTTCCTTAGATCATTACTGTAACAAACCACCTCTTTCTGTTGGTCACCCTAGGTTGTGCAAGTTGTATTGTCAGCTTGAATGCTCTGAGCAGAGAGAAAATGTGAGCTATGTGGTTATGCTCTTTTAAAAGGCAGATATTTATTTATTGCACCATTAGAAGCAATTCTCCTGCTTGATTTTGGATTAAGTGAAAGTGAATTTCCTGAAGGTGCAATAATTGGGCTTAATGATTCACAGAAACCTCTGATCACTCGGGTCAGGCTGGGGAAAACTGTTATGCAATGCTCATTTTGTCTCTGATTCTTCCCCTGACCAGATTATTCCTTCTTCTAACACTGTATCTAACTCACTATTCATGGGAAAAAAAAAAAATCTTCACATTGTCAAAGTCTTCTCATGTTTCTGGCTTGTCTTAGGTTTCCTGAGTCCTTAAGAACATTATTCCTCCTTCATCCAAAGGCAGGAAATAGGGAAAAAGTCTTCTCCACTTGGTGAATAGAAAAACTTCACCTTTGTAATGAGTTTCACCTTTCCTGAGATTTGGTCTACTTAACTTGAATTCTGTCAGTACCCAGGCTAAATATCTCTCTACTAAAAGGAGACTTCATGCTGTACACTAAAGGAACTGGGATGCCAGAAGGCAGCTTCTCTAAAGAGTTCTATTGAGCTGATGATATTCCTGTTGTGGGGTCTCTGTTGGAGATTCAGGAAGAAGGAAAAAAGAATTGGTGCCAAAAAACATGATGTCTTCCATACTGTTTCCTCTCATAAACTTGACTTCTTTACTCCTAAAGTATCATGCAAATTTAAAAGACAGGGATCCTCATGCAACCAACAAATAGATACCAAGCCTCAAATAAACAGGGAAGTAAGCCTTGTGACCTGGAGGATGTCAGCAATGCTGAACTTGCTGTTTGTAGGCTGGCAATCATTGATTGAAAGCATCTTGCACTTCTTCAATATTATAGTTCTGTTCCCCGTGATCACAATATAGTAGCATGTAAGTCACATAATAACAATAAAAATAACTGGTATTGCTAATGTTGTTGCAATAAATAACTCTGGGCCCAAAGCATTCAGGCTAAAGCTGTTTATTCTCTGATGCTATTCAGAATGACTTAGGGATATGTAAGAAGACACTCTTTAATGGTAGACACTAAAGTGTTGATTTTGGGCAAGAAAAGTCTGAGAATATTATGTTTAATCTTTTCAGAAGAAATGTTATAAAATTAAAAAGGTTTATGTTTATTGAACTGGTGCCAATTTATACTATAATAAACTTTGCATGCCCACAATCCTGTGCATGATTTTCATTGACTTTGAGCCTGTGGAGGTGCTGCTGGAGATGCAGAGTCATTACCCTTTGTAAAACTCATCATTTCAAAATAAGATGAAGCTGAGCAGTATCTTACAGCAGATCTTACTCCTGTGTATATCCTACCCTCAGAGAAAGGGTCTGAAAAGACAAAACAGCATCAGAGACCCAGCTATCACTCCCTGCTTCCAAGGCCCACCTGTGCCTTCCATGGCATGGATTAGTGAAGTGTATAGCCAAATACTGTCCCATAGGGACCATCCACTGCATAAAGGTCAGTGCAGATCTGTGGAGTTGCATGTAATTTTGAGCCCTGAAGGGATCTTGAACTGCCCACTTGGAGAATTTAACAGTTTCGCCTTGATCTGAAGGAACTTTGAGAAGCTGTCCCTAGAAATTTGAAAGATTATTTGTTTAAAAATCACGTGCCTATGTGCTAAAATCATAGGATGATAAATAAATCTGTAAAAATCTAAATTTGTATTATCAAATCTCTTGAAAAATGAAAGAAAAGAGTTTAAATCTATGCAAAGTATGCACAGCATCTGAAATTTTAATCTGAAAGCTTGTTCATAGTTTTTATGAAAGCATGGGGAATATTGAATCACTACAATCACCTACTGAAACAGTGCAAAACTATAATTAAATCAATCTTTCTATTACTTTGAAGCTTGAGAAACAGAGTCTTAAAAGCCTGAGGAGACAGAGAAACCATCCTTAATAGTGTCTCTGGATGCTAAGTGGTGACCAACAGGAAAAAGAAAATGTCTGGAAATCCTTCTATCAGCAGTGTTCAAAAAATCCAACAGATTAAAGGTATTTTTTGAATTCACAGATATTGTTAAATCTTTCATTTGTTTCTCGCTATTTTTTTAAGAAGTAGTTTTGAGAAAATATTTTTTTAAAGGAAATATAATGGCTTCTAAGAAAAAAACAAGGAACTGACACCTTCCCCTTTCTAAAAATTACATTTCAGCAGCAAAATCTAGTCCTCTGAGCTGCACAACAGTATTGACTTCTGTTATTCTGCTCTCCATTAATAGCTAAGCAGACAAAGATTTTCATCAATGTCATGTGAGAAGAGAACCAAGAGGAAAATCTAAGGTATATTATATTATCCATATCACTGTCTTGTATGAATATGTGAGAAATGTTTCTGTGTAAAGACAATTTAAGAAGAAATCAAGTCCAGTTTTTAGGCTGGGTGGGAAGACAGGATTCATCTTCATAATTTTACATGCCTGAAATGCAAACATGTATTTATAAGGTAGTGAATGTTGGATTCCTGTGGTCTCTGGGTAGCCTGTAGGCAACCTGCAGGCATCTCTGAGGCTGCGTAGATGTGTGATACATCTTACTAATTTCATACTCTGCTTCAGGGTGAGATGACTTGCACACAGGAAATGTCTCTTTCTACTGACTCTAAAGGGAATCTAGATGACTGGCTCAGGTCTAGCCACTTCCACTGTGCACACTGACATTTCACCAAATGATGATTCCTAACCAAGGAACCTATGGCAATCACCAACAGCATCTTAAAACTTAAATAACATGAATGCCATGTGAGCTGTGTTGTGAAATAGGGCTGGGAAGGCAAGGGAAAAAGAGTAGGAAAGCATCCTTCAGGAATGAAGATAGTGCCAGTCCTTGTAGGAAAGAACTGGCAGGCGAAGCGAAGCTGATGAACAAATAAAAGGGAGCACTAGTAGATGGTGTAGCTTGTAGAACAGGAGAGTTAGCTGTAGCTTTGACGTGAGCAGTGTGGTTTCAGAGACACAGGAGAACCAAGTGCCACGAGGCAAAGGAAAAGGTCAACATGATATGGTAAATATTTCTTATCTAGATATCGCAGAAAGAAGACAATCAAGCTCCAAGCAGAACAGAGGGAAACTGAACTCTAAGAGTTGGTATGGACTGAAATACCATCCTTTTAATATTTACATTGGATAGTATTTTAGGAAGAAACAAAAGTAAGTAAATTCATTACATGGATTAATATCTGATAAATAGAAAGGGTCTGATATGAATAAAAGTTGCTAATAAAGCTTATCTGTGTTTCTTGATTGGTTTACTATGAACTGTTGCACACCAGAGAAACCTGATTTCACCAGTGACAGAGGATCTGCATTTAATTCTTTTGTATTGCTTTGTTTTAACCATACATAATTCCACCTGCCCTGTTTTATTTGGTGTCTTCGGTCCTAAGCCAAGTTTTCAGCCACGTAAGTAAATAAATTAAAACCCAAGTTCCTTCTCGCAACTTTTGCTGGCCTTTGGAAGCTAATAAGAGCCAGATTTTCAAAAATTAAAATGTCATCATGCCTGCATTGCTTGCTACAGACATGTCCTTTTTTTAACATGTAAGGTGAGTGTTATGGCAAAGAATTTTTAGCACAATTCTTTGCTTGATTTGTGAGTGTCAAACAGGTCTGAGTCATATGCACTCAGTGAAATGCAGGGTAAAAAACAAAGTGAATAAAGATTTTGCATTATTATTATTATTATTATTATTATTATTATTATTTACACCAAAGAAAAAACTCTTGTTGGTGAAATTCATCATGTCCAAACAAAAGACTGGCAGCTTAAGTGTATGAACAGGGGGAAGGGAGACTTATTTCCTGAGTTTCAACAGATGTCATACTTAATTGGTTGTGAAATAAACCAGAGCTACTCTCGGCCTGTTTCCCTAGTTTCAGCTGTGAAGACACTTTTAAACATGTGCATTTCCCTCCTGCTTCTCATAATGAGGGTGTGGGGTGAGAATCAAACCTCCAAAAGGAGTAAAGCAGCCTGCATGTTGCATACAGGCCTTCAGATACACTAATTAAACAGAAGTGAGAGTTGCATCTTTTGTCCCTGCAGGCTACACATCAATACAGAATGAGCTAAGACAACTCTGTTGAAGGGTTACTGCCTTTGACTTCTGCTAAGTCACTGGACTATCCCATTCTGCACATAGTTTTTTCCATCTTCTTCCTGTATTTTCTCTCAAAAACAATCTTTCTCCTAAATCACAGCATTGTCAATATACTACAGTTAGCTGAAATGGGATATTTTTTTATTTTTGACAGAGAGAGCACCTTAGAGTTTGGGGTTTTTCCTCCTTGTAGTTACTTTCTGCTAGAAGGAGCAGAGTAACACCACATTTCCCACAATGACAACTATTAATATTTTTTTAAAAAGAAAGATCTGTCAAGCATAAAACAGTTTGGCTACACATGATGACGGACACAAAAGCCTTCTCACAGACCAAAAGCCCAAATATTTGCAACTGTGGCTAACCACCACAATTCCTAACCAAGGAACCTATGGCAATGCTAGTGCTGAGGAACCTATGGTATGCTAATATAAATAAAGTAATTTTTTTTTCTAAAAGGCTAAGGTAAAGAATGTTAGCCATTCATTTTACGCCTTATTGGTTGTAGCCCTCTAAATCAAAATGCTCTTTTGAGCTTCACAGGAAAAAGCTAAATGTATGACAGGTGCCTCTCTCTGAAACTCAGCAAACAAATTAAAAAAAAAAAATTGGAATAGTGTTTGTTAAAACATTTCACATGAAATGCAATGAGAATTGTGTAAAAAGAAAAATTAAGGCCAAGGTTAAATATGTTTAATTCACCTGTGGCAACCAAACTGAACAATATTTGTTCTTTTAGTTTAAACTTGGAACCCAGATCCCAGAGGTGCTAGGAGAGAGTTTTAATCCCTAGAAAAAAAATTCAAATTCCCAAAGTGTGTGATGAAAACCAGTATAATCCTTCATGAAGTGAGAAAAAAAATAGAAAATACTTTTTTTCTCTATTCAAACAAGAGCAGTCAACATGATCTTTATTCTCTTAATGTTTTACAGGTCTGACTTTCGGCAGATGACCTCTCTTGTTTGTCCCTACATGTTTTCCAAAATATAAAAGTGAAATAGAGTCCCAAGGGCACTGTACTTGAAAGGTTATGAGAGTTAGAGAATTTTAACCATGCCTGCCAAATCAGCAGATGGCTTGTGATTATAATTATATGCATCAATAAAACGAATAATCTTTACAAAATTTGAATTTCTACTAAAGTAAGGGATTTAGCAAGCAGATGCAACAGAATGCATTTTCTTTAACCCTTTTTGTAGACAGTACTGTTTATCACAAAAATAATGGCAAGGTTCTCCACAGATTAGCTTGGACATACACTTGAGCCATAAATATATGTTTCTTTTGACCAAGCGTCAATGCTACTTAGTGTGATTTATGTGTTCAGTTGCACTCTGTTCACTAAATGTTGAATGCTTATATATAGGATGATTCCCATCAGGCACATACTTCAAAATGGTCTTTAATTTTATAAAATGTTAGAGATACAATGAAAATGTCACGTGTACTTATTCTCTTCATTTTTGTTGCAGTGCTCGTTTAGGATTTGGTGACTTTCCGTGCATCTTATAGAGTCTGAGTAAGCCACATAATTAGTGAAGAAAATAGTTTTTCCCCAAATATGGGATATTTAAGAAAGGTGTTTTGTGTCAGTGTGTTGTTTGCTTTTTTTGATTTTTTTTTCAGAGAAAAGAATTTTTTCGATTAAAGAAAACATATTAATAGGAAAAAAATCACAACTGTGGTTTTCAATGACCGCTGATCTTACTTTCAAACTTACTTTTGTAACAAGATCATGTGTGTTAGATTGTGTCAAACCTCTGCCTGAAGTAGGAGAAAATCACACAGTAGAAAAATTAAACAAAACCAAAATCCCCCCAAACCCTAAGCCAAATTTATTTCTGGACTGCCTCATAAAAACATTATTTGAAGACATGAAATTCACATCTTATAATTCTTCTAATATATTGAGGAAGAAATGGAGAACAAGAAGAACATTTTCAAAAAAGTCCCTATTTGTCACACTGTAGCTGTCTACCTACAGTATTTTCACATTTATTTTATTCAAACATTTAAATGAGAACTTTTATTTCAGGAAGTCATATATGTTTGTCTTTTTAGCTCCCCTTGTATCTCTGACGTGAAGAGTGCAAAACAATATTTTTATGCTGATTAAAAAGTGGATTTTTACTTCAGAAATGACAGAGCCATTACTCTGTATCATGTAAATCCTTCTTAACATAAGGATTATTGACCTGATAGTCCATAACGGTGCCTTTGGAGCCATTACTACTTTGCTGTGCCAATACAGATGCTGTACATGTGCTTCAACTTGGGGGCAAGAGGGGCAGCGAAAGTGTCAAAATTTCTCTTGAGATTTAGGGAAGTGACCTACTGACAATACCGCTGGAAAAAGAGGACCGCTGTCTAGAAGAAATTGGGATCTCCACTCCTCATTTGAACCAATGTTTTGGAAACTTCTAAAGCTTTTTTTTTTTTTTTTTTTTTAATCTAATGCCCAACGGAGCAGAGTTCAAATACATGCTTTTAAATGAAAATCTAACCCTTTTTCACCAAAGTTCCTTAGTGAAGTTCACATATGAAACCAAACCTGAAATGTGTGCTCGCAAATGTTATTTGAATCTCTTAAGCAAATCAATAAAACCCTCGTCTTCAAAATGCTTAACACCTGCTTTACTGTATTAAAGTGAGCCATCAACCTCACCTCAGTGGCATCACTCATGTGTATAAATGTTTTTATCAGTGTTCACCTACCCCAGAAGGTAAAAACTCATTCTTCCTAAAGTAACTTTTGCTGTTAGGTTATCACCTTTCCTTGAATCAGAAATCTGTTACTTAGAAAGGCAAGAGTTGCTATTAAAAGTCTTCCATAAACATAACAGAGAGCAATTCTCCAAAGAAATTTGATGTAAATATTAAAAAAAGTTAAGAAGGAGAAAATATTTTTTATTATTAATTAAACAGTATCTGTAATCTTAAGTAATTCAAGATAATTAAAATCCAGAAACACTGATTTTGCTTGTGTAGTTTTTAATAATCCACAAACATGCGCCTAATAACTACAAAGTGCCTCAGTCCCACTACACTTCCAAAATCAACCAGTTCAGTAAAAGACTTTGGTCTAGATTCTTTATAAATTTATAAATCTGTGGATATAGTAGAATATAAATTTTATTCTGCATGTCATCTGCTATATTTTATTTTATAGTGACAGCATCAGGCCTTTATGAGGATTGTCGGTGACTTTGGAGACATTGTTCGGGAATATCAAATATTTTGGGATTACTGGCTTGAAAAACTATAAACATGCAAAAAATCCTGAATTAGAATTATTCAATACAATTGCATAATACCATAAAGTTTTTCAGATCCACATGCACAGCTCAAACTGTTGTGCCCTGGAATTATGCACTAAGATAAAACTAGAGGCCTCATATTGGATTGTAAAGTCCAAAAAGTCGAGTGAAGAGTGGTTTCTAAAAATCTGGAGTGTTTCGTAGTTTATCAGGGAGATCAGATGAATGACATTAATAATCAGAAATCAAGTTTTCTTTGTCTTTTCTCTTGGGTGTAGTAAAGAAATGACAAGAGGAAGAAAAGTGAAGCTGTAAAAAACTACAAAAACTTACTGAGGCTCAACCTGTCGGATTACAGAATGTAATTGTCAGATTACAGCAGTATGATTTCTGTAGCACTGCTGCATGTGCATTACCCCTATGAAACTATTCTTTGCTTTTAACAGTATAAATAGCTGAACTTATTAATGAGGTGAAGGCTAAAATATCAAATGCACTTTACCTTACTCTTGTTGGTGTAGGTACGTAAAAAGGATACATGACTGTGTCACAGGGATATGCTAATTTTTAAAAGCTGTGGGGATGCACTTGAACGTCAAATATCTTGGAATGTTTTCTGTTAAAATAAACTGAAAACTTAATATCAGTTAGCATATTTTAAAACAAGCTGTGTTGGAAGACTGAAGCTTTATAAATTTCTTATTCTAGGTTTGAATTATAGGACTTAAAAAGAGAGCATGTTTTCTGATGCTTGAAGATCTCATTTGCTGAGGTAACGGAGAACATTTCTGAGATGTAGATAACTTTTAAAAATATGAAAAATAAATTAAAATACACAATTTTACTTAAGTTTGGTTACTTTCTCATTATATTTTCTAAACTGGAATTACTGGGAAATGCAAAAGCAGATATAACTGCAGATATACCTAATATATACTGAGTGTCAGGTATATAGGTGAATATAGTGTTTTGCATGTGTGAACTTTTTTTATGCATATGCACACATGGATTTGTATATATGCATATACTCATACCCCTTTGCAAGGAATCCTCAAATATATGTGTTAGAATGTCACATTTTAGCTCAGTGTCTGTAAGCTGTGGAAATAATTATATTGCCCATGTTCCTGGGTAAGGGACATATCATAACAAATTGACTTCTGTGACCTGTGAAGAGTTTTAATTAAGTGATCAGATTATCCTGATATGTCTAAATACATATGTATTGACAGGGTTTTTTCTAAATTAAATAAGTTGCAAAGCAAAGCAAAGTAAAGCAAAGTGAAGCAAAGCAAAGCAAAGCAAAGCAAAGCAAAACAAATAAACCCCAAACAAAATAAAAACCTAAACCCCAAAAACCCAACAACAAATCAATTGCAATGCAGACTGATATCTAAATCCCACTTTTTTAACTGTCTGTATTCTATAAAGCATTCTTAAAACATATGATTTGCAGTGATTTTGCAGGGAGGAGAGAAGAAGCATTACTTAAGGCACACAGGCATCTTGCAATAATATCATGTTGTTTTGAAGCTAGCATCCCTTGAGCCTCCAAAGTGCAAAGCAGACAGAAACATTTTAGTAATGTAAACAAGACTTTCCAGCAACTTCCTGTTGCCATTTTTCAGCAAAATAAAGGGTCCTGAGGTACTACTCTGAAACACTACTAGAAAAGATTTTATCATTGGTTACACAGGCTGGCACCTGCTATTATAAGATATCAGCTGAATATTTTGCTGCTGTGGAAAAAAAATAAGTAATGACTGTGCAACTGTTAAACAGTAATCTTCAACTCTTTAATTTCAGCTCATGTAGAAGACAACACAGAGGAAAACATCATGAAAGTCTTTTTTAAAAATCCCCAAATTATAGTATCAAGTTCATTTATATCTGCATACTTGTAAAAACTGTGCCAGGGATTTAGGGGTGTAAGTAGCTGTCTAGTGGATTGAAATTTGCATTCATATATATAACACATTTTCAGGAGATTTTTACAGAGAAGCAAAAAGAAACTTTCTGTCTGTAAAGTTCATCAGATGTAATGTACATCTGAGGCAATGATTACTGTGTGACAGTTCCTACAAGGAATATTTAATTCATTAGACTATAATTGAAATATCCAGTTCACAAAACATACTGTTTCACGTTACTTTCGGAATTCCAGAAACTTTTGCAAGCTGGTAAATCAGACAGAAAGAGGAGGAAACAAACAAACAAGAAACAAACCCAGCCTTGATTCCAGAGATATTTTTTCTCCCCTTCATGAAGTGACAGGGAAAAAAAAAAAAATCCCTTCATTATGACCTACTTGTCTAGAAACGGACTTTCAACCCCATGGTTAGGCTAAGATTTGCTCTACTTTCTCCCTAGGGCATAATTGTCAGACTGACTTACCGTGTGCCTTTTAGCCTTTGTTCTGCCTCTCACGCTGACATCAGGGAAGCAGTGATGTAGAATAAAGCAGGGGTGGGCTAGGTTAGTCCACTGTTTGTGTCGTTGTGTGGTGTGCAGGGACACTCTGTGATACTCTAGTGAGCTGCTAAGCTTTTTTTGTAGGCTTTGTGTCATTTACTTAACGACCAATCTCATTAGCTGCCAGGGTACAATGGGCTGATGCATTTTCTATGTACATACTCTACACAGTGACCCTCAAGGTTGCCGAAGGTCTATTTAATCAGTCAAAATGCTGAATATATTTGCAGTAAATCACACAAAAAAAACCCCAAAAAACCAAAAAACAGAAACAAAAAAAAAGAAACCAAAAAAAAAAAACCAAAAAACCACCAAAAAACCCACGGGACCACAGAGATATCTCATGAGTGTTTACTCTTTCCTGGGAGTTATTTGCAGGTAATAAACTGATAGGAGTTGTGGGCAAAAGCAAGGGCAAAGAAGGGAAAAGGGCACTCACTGGGTTTGCACTGGTCACCTTTAATTTAGGGAACCTTGGGGGCCCTGCCTATCGCTGTGTCTCTGCTCGTTAATTTCTTCATGCAGTTCATGCTTCAGTGTAATCATGTTATCACAATTAAACCCCTTTAAATAAGAAGAGCAGCCCTAACAAAAAAACACAGCCTTTCGCACATTGGGGAGGGATGTGTGTGTGTGTGTGCGTGTGTCTGTGTGTGTGTGTGTGTGTGTGTGATATTTATTTATTAACTTCCTTACTACAGGCAACCTCAGGGCTGGCATCTTTGCATTTCTAACCTCTCGTCAGTTACAAGGTAAAACCCTTTTAACTCTTATGAAAAATGAAATGCTGAAAAGCCCCATGAATCACGACAGCTGTCCATAAGTAACAGGGAGAGTTCTATTGTCCAACTTGTCCCTGGATAAAATGAATACTTTACAGCAGAGGCTGTTCAGCTTGGCTAAAGAGTATGGGGAGAAGGGGAGGAGGTCACTGGAGATTTCGCACACTAATTTAATCTGGGAAAAGGACAGGCACTGCATCTCACTTGAACAGACTGGCGGCAATCTGGGCTCCCACAGAACTATCTCCTTTTGCCTGTGCTCTATTTATTCCTTATCTCTGTTTACCAACCGCTAGGTCCCTTTCATTCACACCACGAGGCCGTTCTCCTACTATCAGTCAGCAGCTGACACTGTGGAAGAGCCTCAAAGGCAAAAAAAAAGGGATCAAAACTAAACCAAAGCTGTATAAACAAAGCAACAGTAGAAGTAAATGCATAAATCCTAATTCTTAACCCAACCCACAGGGTGCGAACAGAACCTTTATAGTAAATCCAACAAACCCACCACAGCGAGCTATGGGCTACAGAGGAAATGGGAAAAGCCAAATATCATTCATGAAATCACCATCTCAAGCCGAAACATTGAAAATAGGCATTGGAAGATATTTAGCTGGTTTCAGGATAACAGGTTTATCAGTCCTGTGTATTCCTCAGCAAGTAATGAGGCATAGGTTCACCTGCGTGCCTGGTACAAGAGGAAGAGATTTTTCCACTTGACCATCTTAGTGTTCAGCAGCCTTAGCTAACTTCGCACTCACTGCTTGTGATTTAGATTAAATTAGAGGCAACCTCTTAAAAAAAAAAATCTTTATCTGGAGATTGTGGTAATTTGGAAAACTTTATAGCTAGAACTTGAATGTCAATTTATTACTGAGGCATTCATCCAATTAATTTTGCCTTTAAAACTCTGGATTTTTCAATATCACCCTTTCTCAGTTGTTAACTTATACTTTTCACTCATACTCTAAAATTGTAGCATTTAACCTGAAACTCTAATGGGTGAAGACAAGAAAGAAAAGATTAAGCTTGTGGCTAATAGAAAACTTGTGACTCTAATAGAAAAGTAAAGTAATAAACTCTGCATTTAATGTTCTGGATTTGGATTATTATGGTGACTTAACTATGCATAGGTCTATTTTCTAATTTCAGTGGTCCCTTATTTTGTATTCTTAAACTGACTAAATAAAAGACAAGTTGCAAATATTCATGGAAAGACACCAATATTGTTTTACTGAAACAACTTAACTTTTAAAACCTACACACTTTGTAACTCCCAAAGTAGGGATGTTCCTTCTGGCAGAGGAGTTATGCTTTCAGAACTATTCTCAACTTTTTATGACATAAAAATACTGGTTAACTGCATATAGTCAATACACCTGCAACTGGATGATCAAGATAATTATAACAATTACAAAGAAAATGTTTCTCACTATCAAAGATAATCAACTGGACCTAATTTCAGTTTTGATTTTCACCTATGTGCATTATGAGCAATGAAGTCTTTACTATTTGGATCCTTTTTTCCAAATGAATTAATGAATTAAATTTATCCTTTCACCAGCTGCTAGGCAGCAGATGGAACCATTTCTGAAGCCTTGTTGAATTCAATCCATAAAACTCATTTCCTAGGATTAGCAGTCCAAAGTTTCTTTTAATGTTTATATACCGCTTGGGATTTTGAATTTCATGATGTTAAACTTTCAATTTAACTATTTTTTTTTCATTCCATATCAAACAAATATGATCGTTTGGATTTCTATAGCTTTATAACCGCACATTTCAGGTCACATAAGGACAAGAATTCATTTCAAAAGCAATCAAGTAATGCAAGACTGGGACCTACTTTTTTTTTTTTTCCCCTTTGTTTTGTTTACATTACAGCACTACCATAGAAACCATTTGTGTTGTACTCATAGATTAAATTAGACTGGTAAAGTTTATTGTCTGTAACTTTGGCAAAAACCTTTGCATAAAAATTTAATCTGACTAAGCAATTTTTGAAAGTTACTGTGATCTGAGGATGTCTTTGCTATTCACAGAAAGATGACATGCTCCTGAATTAAATTTTTTAATGCATATCGTTTTTATAGGTGACTTCCTTCTAAGGTGGGTGGTTTTTTTCTATTTCTGAGGGGGAAAAGAAAAAGTAACAAATGGTGGCAGTTTTGTGAATACTTCAGTAAAGGTGTTTTTCGTTGCATAACAGGAAATGATTGTCAGTACCCTGCAGTACCCTGGACAGCTCCTCTTCTTTCGTTTTCGGTTTTCTCACCTCTGCTACACACCTCTGTCGCGACAATCAGAGATCAGGGGGCTTCAACTGCAATTTCGTTTAGAAAGACCCCTATTCATAGATCTCTGAAAAAATTAAGTTATAATTCAACCAAAGTTTCTATTAGAAACCTACAAGAGAAAAAGCAGAACAAAAAGACACCCTCTCCTGCTCAGCTTTCAAAGACATATAATAATAAAAGTCTTAAGAATAAAACATTTTGATGTCAAAGTCTTCCTGTTATTCAACAAAGTAAATAAAACTAAACAACAACAAAAAAAAGTGATTCGTTGTGTATAACAGTGATTTCCGCTAATTTGGCACAAGAAATCTATATTAATCTAATAATACAGTAAGCCAAGAAGGCCACATAATAATAATTACCATTGAGTAATTGAATATTTAGAAGGAGGAGGAAAAAAAAGAAGACTGGTAATCTTAGCCTGCAGGCATGAAAGTACTATAACACAAAGATGATATTTATGAGTAAAAATAAAATGCTCCAAACTGGGAAGTTAAGAGGCAAAGCCTATATTTAGAAATTCCTCATTCCAAATCTGTATTATTTGTTAGCCACCTTAGAGAAATAAATTATTGTCTCAGAGAAAGCTTTCATCACAAATGCTTTAATTTTCCTCAAGAATTACCAAACCACTGCACAGCCAAACCAAAAAAAAGACACATCTACACATTTAACTTAAGTAATTTAATTGACAAAAGAGGTAGTAAATGGTCGTTTTGAATCCCACAAAGATCCTTAACTAACAAAGTTCATCCTATACAGTTTTACAGTTTAAGGATAAAATCTGTGATTTGTGCTTTTATAATCTCTTAAATAAAAAATTCACAGCACCTTGCACAAGACTGTCTTGCTATTTACATATGAAGGAAGACAAACATCTGAACTAAGTGCTTTGTTAAAGACAAAAGAAAGTCAGAGAGAGAGGGAGAGCTATTGCTGATCAGAGTGTTAAACAGACTTCTCTAGCATCAAATGCTATTTCATAAAAATTATATTCGTGCAAAATGTTGTCCCAGAAGGTCCATTTCATTCTTCAACCTTGCCTGATATTACTGTCATTTAACTTTCTAAAGATTTTCCTGACACATACATTCATTCTGAAGTACAGTATTCGCTTTTTTAATCAGAAGCTCTCAATTCACTCTCAATCCCAAATAATTTAAAGGACAGGAATGGCATGCTTTGAAAAAGCCTTTACCCTCAGAGTAAAGTTCATAAACATATTGATCAACAATTTTCATTTCAAAAGCATTACACATGATTTTAAAACATTCTAAAACATCCTGAAACAGCTCTCTGCTCTGTAATACAGAACTGCAAATGAACCTGCATCTATCGAACAGTTCCTACAAATACACTGGTCCCACTCTCCCTCTCCCACCTCATTTTTTCTCTCCCTTTTTAAAAAAGCCAGTATTTAAGTCCAGTAACTTTTCAAAATGAGAGAAAAAGTGTCATTGTGATCATTTCTCAAATCAAATAGCTAGAGCTGCAAATTTGCACAATTGTAAAATGTATATGAACAAAAGCTTTACTGAGGCAGTATAAATGCAATTACACCATGACATTTTATTCAGAAAGCTGTCTCAAAGCAGTTACAAGTATCTATTTTTTAATTGAGGCCAAAAATAGCATTTAAGATAATGACCAAGCATACATTGTGGAAGAAACAGCATTAGTGTCATTAAAAAAAAAAGAAAAGTTTGCAGAGAGCATTTTAAACATGGATTAACTCAAAAAAGACTTCTTAACAGAAATCTCTCCAGATTATAACATCAATATATGGACAGGAGTTTTTTGCTCTTTGCAAGCTTAGAGCACAAACAACAACAAAAAAGACAGAAAGTTACAAGTTGCTTAAACATCAATGGGTTCATAGTGTGAGAAAGTTTTCAAACTTACTTTATTTTTGTTTCCAAAACTTATATTTTTCTCCTCCCTTGTGTGCTGAACTGTGCACTAAAGCTGCGTCTTTGAAAGGTAGTTCCCATGATATGACATCCAGCGCCTTTGACTGCCTAGAGATAAGCACCTGCGTTTGTGTCCCCTCTTTACGTCACACCTCCCTATTCAAACCTTCTCAATATGATTCACATTTGCACATCAACAGCCTCATGCGCATACACAGATTTTTTTCGGCTCTGGGCCCAAAACTTTCACTTTAATTTTCATCACATGATTGCTGTGGCATATGTCCTTCCAAACCTCCCATATATCAGTCATCATGCAAATGAGATGGAATATCACTCCTCTGCAGCAGATGGCCAGGGATGATAACAATGGCTCAACAGAGGAGATTCAATGTCCCTGACTTTATCGCCACGGCAACAACAACCTAAAATATATGTAATGGAAGTGGTGCTTATTAATTTTGCAGGCTCGAGTGTTCTGATTTTGTGAGTGAATGGGCTGAGTTAAAAAGGGGGCTGTGTCCTCCTGCCTCTAGAAGACTATCTATAAAAGCCAGGGACCTGGAAATTATTTTCAGTGACTAAGAAGGCAACAGCCTAGCAATTATTTGAGTAATTAGGTGTAATTCCTCCCTGTAGGCCTTGTACCCTCCTGTGCTTGTTTCACAGAAGCTCGTGAATTAGACAGGCACAGATACTGAAAAGAAAAGTGCCTCAAGATATAGCAGGAGAGCTTGCAGGAACTAAGCTTCAGTGATATGACACTTGGCCTCCACCAGGCTTGGTAAACACAAGCCCCAAGCCATAAGTAAATAGAGGCCCCACTCCACAAACACAGACCAATTAAAATTACAAAGGCAGCCACACTTCTGGGTGGGGCTCGGGGAAGCTTTATTCTGCCATGGTCTCACTGTGAGTTGAACACATAATGGTCTCTCAGTTCGGAGCACTAAGTACTGTGTTCCATTGCTATCTGTCACTATTAAACCCAAGCACAAGCCTCTCTCCGGGCTGTGAATTTCTCCCTAGGGATTGACTGAGCACCTTTAAGGAAATGTTTCAAAGTGAATTTTCTGTGCGTTGTCTTCTGAATGCAAACCAGAAAGAAAAAGGAAATGCAGCAGTTTGCTATTTGTCTATAACAGGTTAACAGGCAGGAGTACCGATCTCCATTTTACCCCTGAGGAAGCATAATCTCCACAGTGTTTCTTCACCCTCTTCAGGCCACAACTTTCACACCCTTTAATACTTCGGGTATTGGTGGGAGTAACCATTTGATTCCTCGGGAATACAGTTCAGCGATAAACTGTATGTTTAACTAAGAAAATATACTTAAAGATACTATTTGTCTTTTGTTCTTTTCCCCGGAGCAGACCTTAGAAAAATGGGGAATCCTTTGTCTCCCTCTGTAGTAGGGGAAAGGATGTTAAAGTAAAACTGATGAAACATTCTGGGAAAGGAGTGGCTCCATCATGTGCTAGAGGTTTAGTGCAGAATTGAATCAAGGAAGCCTGCTACTCCTTACATGAACTAATCCCTCAAAATTGCTGAGATTGTTGAAAGCAACTTTCAGTGTTTGCCTAGTAGCCCACATACTCTGAGCCCTAAACTTAACACCAGAGAAGAGACATCGAGTGGCATCCGGAGGAAAATTGAGATGCCAGATGCTTTCTTGAAGTGAGTGATAGAAAACTATAGAGGTAGTGCTGGGCCTGTGGATTCTTCTCCTGTTGTGTCAGTGCTCAACACCATCTCAGCACTGCTCATGTTCTCTGTCAGCCTTTGCATTTTTTATGAAACCTGACTTCCAACAAAAAAAAAAAAAAAAAAAAAAAAAAAAAAAAAAACAAAACCACAAAAAAAACAAGACGGGCATATTTCTACTGTGCACCAATGTCATAAACTTCCAGAACATTTATTTATTTATTTACCTTACAATTGTACATCACCCAGCACTCTCACCTTCAGACCTAGTAATAGATACTACTGCAGTACAAATGTTATTGTCTCCCAAGACAATGATTCGAAAAACAAATAAATTTAATGTAAAGCTTATTGTTCATCTTTACCTCACACTTTGGTATGGAGTTTGCAATTGCATTTTCCAAACATAATGTTGCAGATGGAATTTGTTCTCCTGTTTCAGAAAAGCTCAGCTGAAATGAAAACCTAGACTTCTTTTAGGTGTACACAGGCTTTTTGTGTTTGTGTGTGTGTCTGTGTATGTGTGCATGTGCAATAGGTTTCTAAAATTGTATATGTCCATGTTCTTTACTTCTGTACATTTCACTCTCCACCTTGCTAATTTGAAATAGATCATGAACAAGGCATTGATGGTGAGATAAAGAGATAGGTTTGGTCCAAGCCAATGCACAGCTCTGAAGCTCCTTGTAGTGGAGAAGTAGTTGGACAGAAAGCCAATACAGAAAGTACTTCAGGAATGATGTTTTCCTGACAGCTTGTGTTATTTATGGAACTGGCCACTCTCTTCTGAACCAGATGGAGCTTTTTTCCTCGTCTTTTTTTTTTCCTTTTTTTTTTTTTTTTTCCTTTTTTGTGATCTGCTGTGCGTGGCCTTAATTGATCATGGAGACTGGCATTTAGGTCACTGTCTTTATTTTTCCCAGGGTCAAGTATAAGCACCTCATTTACTTTAAAGATACAGCTCACTTAGCAGAGATATTCAGATCCTCTTGAACATGGAAGGAACATGGGACTGGGAGGATGAGTAAAATCTGTACATACAGATTACTTTTCCCTGTATGATAACAATCTATATAGTTGCAGTGGTAGTGCCATGCATATTGAAAAATATACTTTTTCGGAATACTTCCTAAAAGAGGATTTGAAAGCTATTTGTTACATTCCCCTGAGACAAGTAAGAAAGAAAAAAATCTTTGTCATTAAATCAATCCAAATTAAAGTTCAGATTTAACACAACTTTGCATGGTTTGCAGTCCCATAAGTAATGGAAAATTGGCAGATTGTACTAAATAGTACTAAAAGTATCAATGTTTTCACCTGAATTTATTTTATCTTTCAATTATGAAGGAGAGATTAATACAGCAAAGAAAGGTAGTTTTCCTTCCTCTGCAGAAATAGATGTACTTTCTGTATCCCCACATCTCACTAAATGATATTCTGGATCTACTTATAAGGAAAAACTTGTTTATGATACTACCTCCCAAACAAAACAGAGATGCCTAAGAGACACCATGAACAAAAACTAGAGAATAACAATAATTATAAAGAAACTTCAACATAAAAAATATATTTCTACTTCTAGGAACAGCAATTGGTTCAGCAGAGTCATAACTAAACATTCTTGAAAGGGAGACATATCAAAGAAATCAGAGAGATTACATGAGACGTATTGAAAAACAAGCAATGTGGGAGATGAAGCTTGCTTTTCATAAAGAGATAAGGGAATGAAATATTCTTTGTGATGCCAGTAAATTCATTGCACGTGTTGACATCATCAAGCACCAAGTGCAGAGTCATTATAGACAATAACATTGCAAAAGTTGCCAAACTCATGAAGCACCTGGTTAAATAAAAATAAAAAATCAGCCTGGAGTGAGTTATTTTAGCAAGCTTATGCTGAGGAAAGCTGGCAGATACATACATAGCATAAAAACTGCAAATCATTAAGCATTCAACTTTGAAATGACATTTAGAAAATGTACTAACCATGTTTGTACAACATATTACTTCAAAAGTGTCAGTTTAGAGGAATAGAAAGGAGGAAGAAGAAAGGATACCTGAACAAATTTTAACAAGGGAAAAATTAGCCAATTAAAATTATATATTGGCTCATGGGAATGTAAAGGCTTTCAGCATGTTCTCTATGAAATACTCTATTCGTTGAAATAACAGGAAGATTTCATCTTCTCTCTAGCCAATTTCTTTCTTAAATGTTTGCTCAACATTGCCCTAGAGAAAGCCAGCAAATTTTGAAGTACTCCTTTCCTGCCAATAAATTATACCACAGAAAGCTGAAAACAGACATTTCAGGTGAGTTTTCTCAAAGTCTCTTAGTGCAGGCATGCACCCAATTCTCTTAGGCTTTCTATAAAAATACTCAAAGGACTATGGAAAATTCTCCAAGCAAAGGATGTAAAAAAGTAATCTTAATGGGGCTTATTGTCAGGATTGCACCTCACTGAAAGCGAGATTAGAACATTGCTGGTTAGAGTTGCAATTTTATGAAATTCAGGCAGATCTAAAACCGAGGGGAGAAATTGTCTTTTTGCAATCTTATTTACTTTAATATATAGCCTTAATAAGTAACTGAACGCAGTTATTTAATATTCACTGAAAATTAGGTGTAGGTGATGTCAAATATGGATTAAGCCTTTCAAAAACTCCCGTAATACGGCTAAATAATAACAAATTTTCTCAGCTCTTGCTGCTAATTAAAAAAAGCTCTCAAACACATCTTTCTCCTAATCATTGTATTATTAAATGCATAAATAAAAAAAACCAAACAAAACAAAACAATAATCATATTGCTATTGTGGTAACATTCTATCCTAGATACTACCAGATTTTCAATTGCATTTTATATAGCTGATCAGCTGGAAAAATTGAGTCACAATGTTAGATCTTGTAATAAATTAGTAATTTTTATGTCTTGACACAAAAAGCAAAACTATTCTGTTTATGTAAACTTAATTTTAGACAACATTTGACTTCTAAATTTTTGATCTGTTTGATGCCTATTTAAGGATTTGTGACTTTATGTGCCATTCGTACCTTTCACACACCATCCTAAATTTTGTAAGAAGTAGGGATAACACCTTTAACTTCTATTGTTAACCTTGAAAAACTTCATCATGGGTATCTGCAGTATCAGACTCTGGGAATATAATTATTTCTGACAGAGCAAATGAGCCCTGAAAATGTTAATAGAAAGCTCACCTAATCTAAACAGTCCTGAGAAGTAAAAAAGCTCAACGTATTTGTGTAAATATCCTGATCTATGACAACTGTGTTTTTCCCTCAATACCCTTCATATTTTTCATTATGCATTTTTTATTAAAGCCTACCTAGCCTATCTATGGCAACTAGGAGCATTCCAGTTTCTGTCTGGGAAACATTCTTTCTCTGATTTGGACTTGTCTGCAGGCAAGTGTGTCTGCTTGCTCTGTATCTGTTGCTCACATTCCACAGTTTTCCAGATTAGAGAATTCAACAGGTAAACACCCATCTATCTTGCAGGCTAAGTTCCCATCTTCATATTTCCCTAGGCTTCCAGCTGTGGTTCTTCAGAGTTTTGTAGTTGATAGCCATGCCTTGGGAAAGTGCCAAGGCAACCTTTTCTGCTGCTCTCTCAGCTACACACACAAAACTCCAACACCTATTGCCAGCAATGTCTTACCCAATCCCTGACAGCTGCTTCCTCCAGGGGAATCCTCCATATCATTTTCCTTTCTTCTTTCTACTTGTGTGAAGGGCATACTCATTCTCCAAAGAAAACTCTAATGATGCTGTAGAAGCAGTGGTCTTAGTGTTCCTAGGGTTTAAAAATTCTACACGGTGAACAAAAATTTAAGGAGGTCTGAAGATTATCACGAAGCCAGTTGAAAGAAGAAGTATTTTTAAATATCCATATTTCTTTTGTGGATATAAAGACAGAAATTATTGGCATCTTCTTCGTTCTTTAACTCACCAGGATTTTGGCACGGGATTTTCTTTCTGCTTCAAAATTTTTAGGATCTATTTTTATAGATATATCCTACTAAAACCAGTCTGACTTGTTCAGTTGAACCATTTTCCTAGTATAGAGATTTCTATTATATTTTTTAAAAATTGTCAGGCTTCACTGTTAAAATTTCTAAATTTATGTTGTTGGGGTTTTTTTAAACAACATTAAAACAATGTTGCTGAACTTTGAATAACTTTACTGGAATGTGTTCAGGGAGTAATGCCATAAAACACAGTAATCTCACAAGGAAAACTTAAACATTGCATGAAAAGGACCCAAAGTCTGTGTATGCAATATTTTGAGTATATGACCACAACTGGATTTAAAATTGCATTTTATGCATCTTGTTAGGTTTTTAAAATATTGTGCTAATGCAATAAACAATTACAATACTTAATGTTACAACATGGTGTATGCAAACTTTGACTGTCTAAACTGCTATAAATAGGCATATGTAAATTAATCTCTGTTTTCAAGTATCTATATACAAATGTATATTTCATATAAACATGTAAATAAATATATGTAAATTTTAGGCATAATTTAATTAAGCCTTTAGGGCAGAAACATCTTTCTAACACTGAAGAGATAATTTTAATAGAATGGTAATAGTACAATAAACTTTTTCTAAATGGTTTGCACAAAAGTAAAGGAGAGCCATATGAGGGTTTTTTTGCCCTTTTTTTTTTTCCTCTGTGAATCAATGAGATCTACAAGAATGCCTGGTTCTTTAATCATAGAGTATTTAAAAAGCTTAAATCCAGAAAGGGATAACAACCATCTGAAAAAAGGGAGAACTATATTTCCATGGACTAGACTTGCTTTCTTTTCTTACACACTTTGTTGAACAGCCTACATAGCCAGAGGCTATTCTGGACCTAATCCTAGGAAATGAGCCAAGCGTGATAAAGGAGGCTGAATGCTGGGAGTGGCTAGTGTAAACCACTGTGTCATTAGTCACTAGCCCTCAGTAACTAAGTATATGTTTTCTTCTGGCATTTCCAAAAGCAGTCTTTTAATTTAAAGCTCAGTCATTCCCTCCGTGTTGGAAATGTCAACCAAGAATATGCAGAGAGCCCCAGAAACTAAGCACTAGCTCAAAACTCCGGGTAGATCAACACGTGAATTATGCTCCGCTTTGAGATATACACTGCACTCTCAAACATGACTTGCTTTTGAAAATATTGATCAGATTACCTAGCCCTATATCCATACAAGTCACCAGCAAAATATTCTTACTGTCAGCAGCAGCAGAAAAATTAGGCCCATCCCTCCTACTAGAGAAAAGGCTATATTTTTTAAATTAAATTATTTGAAAATAATTTCAACTAATAAGGGCAGATATGGCAGCAACTGTAAAAAAGCCTTCAAAAACCTAAAAATTTAAATGTGTTACATTTTCCTTACTCACTTAAACTTTGTAATAGTTAATTTGTCCTCAATTAAAAAAAAAAAAACACCAAAAAAAACAACCAAACCAACCATCACACCCCACTAAATAAACAAAAAAATCTTCAGCTATTCTTCTGTGCTTTTGGAGAAAATATGGCAATTTGTATTCCAATTTTTTCAAGCCAAAGTTACAGGGGGCTAAAATACGGCTTCATAATGGAAGTTGATTGCAACCCTAACTATAGAGGGGCTACTGCCTTTCCATAATAAAGAGCTGCACATTTCCAAGGAGGGGAGGAGAATACTGCTCTGCATGACTTCTTGTAATTTTGCTTCTTTAAATTAAGGTTGTGTCTCAGGAACTTTCTTAGTTCTTTTGAGCATAAAGTTTGAAATTTCACTTCATGTGGTTTTAATTCTGATCCTAGCACACTGGGATTTTGCAGCTGATACATTTTAGAAATGGGGAAAATTATGAAGCTTTGCACTTCTTCAGAGGTTTGATCCCAGTTTAGTTTGGGGTTAGTGGTTTTGGGGGAGGATTTTTTGTGTTCTTTTGTTTTGGGGTTTTTGGATTTTTGTGGGGTTTTGTTTGTTTGTTTTTGGGTTTTTTTCTGGGTTTTTTTTGGGTTTTTTTTTTTTAATGAATCATATGAAAAGGCCATGCAGGCTAAAGCAGCAGTATAAACACATTTGGATTTTATTTGCTTGCTCTCTATTGTCTTCTTCCTTAATGATAGAATGATTTTTTTGGCTGTTTAAATTTCAGTCTGGAATGCGTGATGGCTGTTTTTCCTTTTTCTGGGCATAAAGTGGGTGAGACCACAGAAAGAGTCTCGGGAATGTAAACTGTGACCATAATAACCAGTGCCCAGGTATGATACTATTAGCCTCAGTTTCTATTGCACAAAGGTTTGTCTAGAAGTAAATGTTTTCCAGTTATCTGGATGTTTTACCACCATTAAAGGCTGCTGACAAACAACAAAGAACAAGTAAAGGAATGAGATTATGCAGATTTAAATTGGGATTGCTTTCAAATAATTATAAATCATATTGGTGTGGGTTTTTTTCAGTGTCTTCAAGGGAATACAGAGGAGGTGAGATGTGGTAAAATAGACATCCTTGGAGGAATGATTTAATTGCATATAAATTCTGATATATGGTCTGGTTTCCAAAACTTTGGGGTAGATTTAAATCCATTCATATCTATTGCTCCATTGCTTCTAATCTCTGCAAAAGCCATCGAGCTAGATTTTGTGTTATGTCTATGATTAGTGACCCTAACACTTTAAAATGTTCTCATAACAATGACAGGCAAGAACATCCTTCCAATTTAAAGGGCGCTGCACTAAGGCATGCAGATTAAGAGCCTACCACACCTTAAAGCACAACTTCTGGGTATAAAGGCTCTTGCTTTTTTGGAGACAGCAGGCAAAAAACGTCACTTGTACAAAAGACAGGGTTTTTTGCTCATAGTTTCGAAACTCTGGAGCAGAACTATAATGTACCAGTGAGGATTGCTAAAAGATTCATGCATTTTAATTCTTTCTGCAGTATTAAAATCTTAAGTGACTATGCAGGAAATTAGTTTAAAAATTTAATTCTCACACACATTTATGAAGTGAAATGATGGAATAAAGGACTGTATTTAAAGACAAAATTTAGATTTCACACTTACAAAATGTCTCTTAAAATACTGCCCAATTATATAACGTTTATTTTTTTGTGTATTATTTCTCTAGAATACTCTGAAGAGTAGCCTTTCATGTTAAAATTATCCTTTCCAAATATTAATAAAACAGTAGTATTGTTTTTCAAAATTCTTACTCAGAAAACAAGAGTGTGGCATTTCACACTTGAAAAGGATGTTATTACATAACTAGCAGAGAAAACTGAAACCATGCCGTTTTGGCTATCCAGGAAAAGTATTTCCTTTCTGGTTTAGGTACTAAACCATAATTTTCCTTTCAAGTTTAGGTACTCAAAGTGCAAAAAAACCCAAACTTTCAGGTCTTGAAGAATCAGTAACACTTTTTTTCTCTTCTGGTCCTTGTATGAATAAACATGTGAATAAACATGGGAAAGACTAGTCATAAAACATCAAACCATACATGGAAAACATCATAACATTTTTTGTTTTACAAATCAGTTCTAAGTGTAGATTTTTTTCAGTACATTTTATAATGTATCTAAACATAATTTTCTGTGTCAATTATAATATCAATATTTGATTGTGTATGTACCCCACTGAGTTCCCATTTCCTCACAGAAACAGTGAGCCACATGATAAGGATAAAAATTAAAGTCCCTTAAATTAAAAAAAAAATGTAATTTTACCTTTTCAAACAAAAGATACAAAATAAGTAATTGAAGAAAGGTACATTCAGATGATTTTATTCAAATGTGAAACTAGTGTGTCTTCTAGGTTATCAAAAATATGTAGAAAATGTAGTACAAGTTTCTTGCTAATTGAAAATCCAGATCTTCATAGTTCAACCTTGCATTAAGAAAATAAGTACAAATTCTTTGAGTTAAGCATTATTGCTCATTTATTCAAATGATGGTAAGAACTAGGTACTTAAATTGCTGCGGCTTTCATCTGTCTTTACTCATCTAGATTCTGCAGAAGTTGATTAAAATACCGTGGTATAAACTCTGTAACCTGTAGCTCCATGGAATACATTGATATTAAATTAAAACTGAGTAAAGCCAGAAAAAACTACAAGACTGTGACTGGATCAACCAATTTTTTAATTCAGCTTAGTAGCTGCCATTGACTAAAAACCAAAATGCAATCACAAATTCACCAGAAATGGAATAAAAAA
Source organism: Donacobius atricapilla (assembly GCA_013397315.1). Taxonomy (NCBI): domain Eukaryota; kingdom Metazoa; phylum Chordata; class Aves; order Passeriformes; family Mimidae; genus Donacobius; species Donacobius atricapilla. The sequence continues at coordinate 102,688 of WBMY01007248.1, read as the reverse complement.
AAGGATTGATTGTTTGATTTGAATGTTTTCCTAAATAACTTATCAAAGATATGTATAATCTTACAATATTTTAAAGCATTCATATGCCTTCATTTGCATGCTCCTGTATGTAGAAAGTCAGTTAAGGAAAGAAAAATTTCTAGCTTAAACACTGTAAAACACAGAACAAGGAGTCTAAGTATAATGCCTTCTTCACAAAAAGTTACATTAAATAAATCCATGATCAGAGTTAAATCTATTACAGCCATAAAATACAAGTTTAGACCTTTAATGTGTTACTCACTTGCTTAATTACTAATTTCTTTTGAAGTTATTTTATTCTGTTTCATGAGGACTCAAGAATTTGCCATAAATAAACAGTACATCCAGGAGTTTAAACACATCAGACTCATTCAGAGAGAACACTAAATGTTCTGTCACCAAGAAAAATGCCTGTCATGAGGACTTTACACATTTCAGGATGTCTGACAACATTCCTAGGAAAAAATTGCAGTTCATTATGAAATGTTGATTAGGAGCGGCACACAACTGCTTTGTAATGGCTAGTTGAGTGTTACAATAAGTCTGAAATAACGTTCAAAAAAAAAAAGAAAAAATAGTCATTTCTATTAAAAGAACAAAATAATTAAGATTTAAAGGACAGTATCAAATCTTTATATTGTATTTCAAAAATCAGCTGAGAGACACTGCTTGTTAAAGAGAGCAGGTTTGATGTGTTAACTGTGAGACTTATGATTTAGTGATTAGTCACCTTTAGATTCCTACTTGGAGATTGCAAGGGGCTACCTGACCTTATACAGTATACAAATAGGAATGCTGAGATCCAGTGCAGAGGTGTTACCTAACAAGCTCAGAATTTATGTTCTTTCATTAACTTTAGACCTTAAACATAATAAAATATTTTTTGTAGCTTAAAAGTATATAAGCATCTGTTAGCAGAAGCCCTTTATTTCACATAACAAGAGAATTCTGTTTATAATGTGTCACCAGCTGCTCAGTCAAAATGGGTTCTATTAGAACTAATTTAATTTTACATAAGTTGATCTATTTGCATTCTGAGTCTCCAGTTAAATGACTAGGTACTATTTTGTAGACTGATCCCGCTTCAAGCCTCAGTGTATGGACAATGCTTAATCAGTGTGTACATCAGGAAATAAACATAATCAGCAAGTGCACTAATTAAGCCAGGAAAATTTTGCAACATGCATACACTGTATGGATTAACAAGGCAATTCATTAGAAATCTTAATTATGGAATATTATATTTTCCGTACATTTTATTTTATGATGCTTCAGATGAGTTTTCTCTAAATACAGAAGCCATCTACACTTCTCAAAGTACACAGTGAGATCCTTTTAACTCAGGCACATCTGTGTAGTCTCTAGTCTGGAAGCCTCTATGGAAAACATGCTTTGTTATCTCCAGCCAGATAACCTGATATGCTCTCTTAAACAAGCGGTTGCTAATCAGATGTTAATATGTAGATGATTGAAAAATAAATACAAAATAAAATATATAGATAAAAACTTCATTTGGTGATATGGAGCCTCTTCTAATCCTTAAGAATGGTTTTTAACGTGTTTATTTCTGAAAAATCAACAAATAGGCACCTAGAGCTTGAGATGCAGCACTCAGGTTTTAATGCAAAAAGCTTTCATTGAACTCAGCATGCTTCAAGCATTTAGTATAAACTGGTGGCAAGACTCCAGTCTGAAGCAGAGATGTTAATAATTCCAAACCTGGATGGTGGTAAAATATGTGGGCTCCTCTTCTTTGGGTAATAACACTGCTTCTTTGACTCCCTGTCTAACAAATGTTGCATCCTACCGTACAGCTTCATGTAAACTTCTTGATGACGGGGTTTTTCATGTGGAATAGAGATTGGTCTCATTGGAAGTACAGGGAATCAACCAAGCAGTTTGTATCAGCAGAAGTGGATTTTATAAAAAGCATTTTATCTGTCAGACAGAAGTATTATAAAATAGCTGACTTCTGAAATGGTTCTGCACCAGCAGAGAAGGACTCAGAAGGTTAGCATAGCTTTCTTCTGTGTAGCCAAGAAACAGGCTTTTTCAGAGCTGCACATTGGTGAGATCTTTGTATCACTTCTAAGCCTTGCACGTACAGCTTGCATTTTGCAGGGAAAGGCTACCATGACTTTAAACTATAGTGAAGTGGTTCCTGCAGCATCTTCTGAAGAAGAAGAGAGGCCCTGTTTCCACAGCAAAAAACCACATGGTTTAACAGGATAAAAAGTTTATGTATAGAAAAAGATAGAAAGTTCATCTGTCAGGTGCTCTACAGCCAGGTAGCCCCAAGAACATCTCCAGGACCACTGGTACTTTTGGCTCAAAACTCCAGTGTGTGAATGGGAGAAACAGAACAGTTGAAAGTCCCCTAACACATTATTTTTAAACCTTAGGTTAGAATACCATGGAAGGAGGTTTCTTCATCAGCCCAAAACATAGATCATAGCTCTCTAACATGATGCAAGGTATCCTTCTTGCTCTTTTATTAACTCATTCTTTGCTCCATTTCCATCTTCATCTTGAAATTACTCATGGGAAGTGCACATATATTTTCACCTCTATAGATGCAATCTACATAAACTATCAGGAGATTCATTGTTGGAAAATACTCTAGTTGCTACAAGAATGGCTGAAATAAGGTTATGAATCTTTGACACTACCACAGCCAAGCTTATTTCTCAGAAAGTAGGTGAAGCTAAATTCCTGTGTTAATTTAGTTTAGGTCTCTCTGAAGTGTATGAAATGGGCACTCTTCCATGTTGTAATTTTATCACGTTACAGGACCAATTTTGTTCTTGTTTGTACTGTGCTTTGGATGTAAAATATTGGTTTGAACTGCTAGTGTTTCCTGCCCTTGATGTCTGTCATATTAAGGAGAATAAGTCAACTGTAACTTTAAATTTAATTTACATTAAGATGAGTAAGGTCTGGAGGCTTTGACTGTAAACTTAAAAACTACTGTCAAATAAGAGTTACACACTGGTCTGTTGCTAGCAGAAATGCCAAGCAGTGCCCATATTAGGATGGTCCCTTGGCATCTGCATGAGTCATAAACGTGTCTTTTGGCCACTGCTTCATTTATTGCTCATTATGTTTGTTGTGGACTGGTAGGCAGATATAAATAGGAAAATGCTTACGTCATATGACGGACAGATTATGTTTAAACATTTTCAATAGCCTAGCCAAAACCTGACAAAGTACCTATTATTGGCATCTGAAAATTCCCATCCCATAAAGGATTATCCATGTATATTTAAGCCATGCTTACCACCTTATTTGTGGCAACAGGCACGAAAAAAAAAAAATAAATAAAACCAGGGTCTAATATATTCAGTGAAAGCACTTAGTAGAGATATGAAATATTCATGTGTGGGACACAGGGCTTAACAGCACAATAAAAATGCATTCCCAAAACAGAGGCCAGATCACTTAAATGAGATGGAAAAGGATATGTGACAGCACCAAACCCTTGTCCAGAGTTCTGGCCTAAAGGCAATGAAATAAGTGAATTGACAATCTGGGTAAAGCTTTTGTTGTTGAGAGTAATAATTCACATATTCTTTGCATGATCATGACAAGTGAAAATTACTTTTACATCCATTTTTTCCTTCTGTCCTAAATCAGCCTATGACACAGTTAAAGTTTTTTAAAAGGATATTAGCCACCATCATAGTCAAACAGTATGGAAAATAAAAGATTAAAGTTCTGAAACTTCACTAATCCTGTAGTAATACTTCTTTTCACATCACAGATTGTACTTATTGCTTTCTTGAGACCACTACATTATGATAGTGCTTGGGTTTTGAGTTTAAAAATAAAATAGGATGCCTTTTTAAAAAACTTTACTTGAAGTATAAATTAATTTGCATTAGTTTATCAGTTACAAAGTATATTTGCCTTTGAGCAATGACTTTGTCACATCATCAAGTCATGGAAAATTCAATCTGTCATAGGCTGAAGGGCCAAACTATAATAACTTCATTAGAGCATCACAAAGGGAGACACAGGAAATTATATTGACGGTAAATTATTCCTCTCAAATCTCAACAGTTAAAGGACTTTTCTAATAATATCAATTTAGAAAAATACAATCCTATGTCATTGCTGATTTCACAAAGTATAGAGGTCATACTGAGCAAGTGTATACAAAACTGTTTCTTCATTTGACTGTATGCTAAAAAAAGTAGAGATTATCCCAGACTTGTTTCAGGGACCACTTTTTTACTTCTGTTATCTGAGGTCTGAGATATCAGAAATGGTGATACACAGAAGTTGCTTATATCTAAACAATGCAAATTGACAAGTCCTCAAATCATGCAAAACTCTTTTGAAATAATTGTTAACATAGGTCTTCATAAGGCCCAAAGTCTTTGTTCGGAACAGTGGTATTGCTGTCTGGGTTTATATAGACCCACAGTTACTAGACTTAATAATTAAATTAATAGATATTATCCTGAGCTACATGGCAAGGGGATTGCACTTTCATACAGGCAGGTGGAAATAACATTATTGCCATTGTGAAACATTATGGAACTGGTTTAGATGAGCCCACTCACTCAAGCCTGAGTCCACTCACTCAAGCTCAATTTAACGCAAGTAGGTAAATCCAAATCACTGAATTTTTCAAACACTTCAGGTTCACTATCTCATTCACAAAAGCATTCTGTAACCACCGTTATTTGCACATATAAATAAATATTTTGGACATATGAGACAGAGGGTTTCCAGATGCCTAGAACTGATATTTGAAAATACAGTCCTAAGTGTCATATACTACCCTTGACTGATGCACACAGATCACAGTGACTTCACAGAGAATTCTACACACAGATTGGCGGTACGATATGACTGTAATAAAATGAACATTAATCTATGAACAGTGTTTTTCTCCACCATAGTGCAATGATACATTCACCATATACTTTTTCCATTTGTCAAGTGCATTGCAGTATTCTTGAGCCTACACTAATATTCTCTCATATTTATACCAGTGGTTTTTGACCACCTTATTGGACTGAATTCAAAATATAGCAAATAAAAATAAGTGGTGTAAAAATCCAAAACTGGCTTGGAAAGAAGCCTGTAACTTGAAAACGAATCTGCATTCAGGCTGAACAATGAATTCCAATTAACAGCATTAGCATCACTAAAAGACAAATATTGTATTTATTGAAATAGTAGTCCATAGTTCCTCATATGGGAGAAAAAAAAGCACATGCTAAACTACTGACAGATGCACAGTTGAAAGGAAGTGGTCAGCCTCCATACCAACAGTGGAGAAGTGAGATCTGCAGTACTTCGCCTTCAGTCCATTAGGTTTATTCCTCAGTCTGAGGTTATACTGGTGGAACACGAGTGTACAAAAGATTTTACTTTTACAGGAAACATCTCAAAGCAGGTTCATGGCATAGGCAAGTGCACTGAAGCAAATAATGGAAAACAATACTCTAATACTCAGTTCTTCATTTGCTGATACTAATTGAATTTAACTGAATAATATTATTTGATCATTTAAAAAGCTGGTTGAATAATGAAAATAATTACTTGTGAGTATTTTAGTACCAATTGATGGAAAAATGTGAATAGGTCACAAAATTAAATATTATTTGACTATCTATACAACTAATTGAATAATGGAAACATTTATTCACCAGTAACATATTAATCTAGTACAGAAGAAAGGAAACAAACAATTTTCAAATCAGACTTACATTAAAAGGATCTGATGAATATCTGTAATATTGTCCAAAATTTTTGTTATTGTTACAAAGAATATGAAAGCTTAGTGAAATAATATTGTCATTTACAATGACAGAATCTCAAAAGGGAAATAATTTGGCTTGAACACACTGGTATGATTAATCCATTGTACATTCAACTTGATGAATGGAATGACATTTCAAAGCACAGAAGGAAGAATAATCTCATATTTTAGGTACAGGATCAAGAACTAGATGACCTGTTTTCTTCTCCTAGTCCTATCATCAATTATTTTCACAGGATTTTCACCTCCCTAGCTGGAAATTACTTGTTTCTGAGCTAATTACTTAAGGCAAAGCTATGAGCTTTATTCACAGTCAAGTGAATAACCAAGTACCCTTAACTACCTTTGAGTTAGGCAACTGTAGTAACACGGGTATAATTAACTGAGGCTCAGAAGAATGGAATACTTGAAAGAAACAATATTCTTACAAGGTATCTCACTTCAGCTTCCTCAAGGGTTCCTGTGAGGGGATCTTTCACCAGTGAGTGAAATCAATGATTAAGTGTGAATAACTTCAGCAGTTGTTGATGTTACTTGACACCTTAAAAAATAATCTGCCCAAAAGGCATGATACAAAAGTGGTTGGAAGTACAAATGTAAAACTGTGGAAACCATTTGCAACTGATGATTAATGCCATCTTCAAGTTCACTTAACCAGTGCAAGGTGATGAATAAATCCCCTTCATCAGGAATCTCAGTGTATCGAAAATGTCAAGTTCCCAATGTCTTTATCTATGAGAAAACACCAGTGCTTGGAAGACGCAGTGTGCTTTCAGTTCAGCGTCAGTAGGGGCTTGGACAGCTGTGAGTAACTTCACCCTGGATGAGCAGCATTCAGATCTTCTCTCTGAGCTTTGTTTCTAACTATCACTAGCCAGATTGTGAACAAGAAATACTTTCCAGGGCAGAGTACTGGATAATTTTATAAAAGGTCTTTGCCTGATTTTCTTCACCTACTTCAATTTATTGTCTGTGCTCTCTGCTCCTGAGCAGAAAGCAAACTCCAAAGGTGTGAGATATCTGCGCTTAGCAGAAACAGGATACTGGAACCACAACAGGAAACCAGAATTAAGAAAAGGGCAAAGTTGTTGTAAAATATTAAAAATAAAAGAAATTGTTTCTTAGAACTTGAGAAGGAGTATAGTTTCATCCTTGGAAGGTCAGACATCTGTTTATTTTAATCTGAAAAGGACTGCAAAATACGTAAACAAACTTAAGACTCTAGGCATAGCACTTTTCCAAACCAAAGCAAAGGCTAATGCAACAAAAAAACTCAAATTGGTTTTTTTTTATTATTCAGAACTCAGTAGCAACTGTGTTATTTTGTATTAAGGCACAATACCAAATGTCAACAAGAAAAATCAGCTTGAAGTTAATGTTTTAACCTTTTTTGTTCTGACAGAATTGGATTTCCCCCCCACACCTTCCCTTTTCAACCAGAATTCATGCAAAACTGGCCACTTCAGTGACACATTTTGACTTTGGCAGAACTGCACATTCTCTGAGCAGCAACACCGGTCAGCTCTTAGCTATAAAGCTGCATATAAATTAATGATTTGAATAAGCTTGCAAAGCCAAAAACTGAATTTTAATATGGGCCTGTACTTTTTTCTATATCTTCCTCTTCAGAGTACAGTATAATACAGGAGATGAATATTTATTCAACCCCGATTATACTTGAGCTGCATTAGTGTACTTTAGATTAAAGCTCTGTTGTTTCTACTGCCAGTTCTCATGCATGGTAATATTTTATATTTTAGATATTTTGATTTACACATAAAAATATACTTATTATAATGTCTGCCTCATTAACCCTCTTTTCTGTTCTACCTTCCATTTACAGTAGTATTGTATGCATGCAGTGGGTTATTTTATATTTACAAGCTTCCTTATTTACTGAAAATGTAGAAATTGCCATATTTAACTATGCACTCAGTTCCAAATTCAACTATTCAGACTTAAAGTAGGATCTTATTTTTAAAATACTTCATTACTGAGAACCTGGACACATTTATTTTTAAATTTGAATTAGTATAAATTTGAAGCTACTGTGCAGTAAAAAAGTGGTGGTGTTTCCACAAACAAAACAGAATCCTCCTACAAGATAGGAGCAACAGGAAATCTGACCATGCAGTACCGTTAGGTGCCAAGAATGCGGCTTACTAAAGCCATAAATTTAGTGGCTCTGAAAGCCACGCAGATGTCATCTCTACTGCCCAAGACTTTATTTCTTCAGCCAGTCTTTTCAGAGTACATTGGGCTGATGCACTTGGCTTATAAGATAGTGGAGAGAGAGGAATTTCTGAGTCAGATGCAGGTTGGTATGACTGGGTACATGAAGGCATGAAGTGCACATCTAGGTAGCTGCTATGCCACGTAATGCCCCGTGAGCTGGTGCTACAGGGAAGGTTTGCTATGGTTTCTTGTGTGTTTTTTCATTGCTTTGGGGGTTTTTGTTTTGCTTTGTTTTTTTTAATAGAGCAATAGAGAGAGGATCAAGCATCTCTGCTAGTCATCGTCACCCAGTATTCTGAACCTAACTTCCACATTTACACAGCTAAGACTTACAGACAAGTGGAGACTTATCTATGAGCTCATCAGTGAGGGAAACATTTTTTTGCAACCCCAAACAACAACTAGTGCAATTGCAAAGCGTAAGCATATGTCTCACTGTAAACTGGCTAAGATTAGAGCAGAGCAAAAGTATTGTCATGACCCAAGTACAATGTAAATCAACTGTTTTCCCTCCATTTCAAACAATTTGCCCAGTAAGATGTAACATTTATCACGATAAGCAAAATCTTGGGAAATGAGAAGGAAAAAAAAAATAATAGTGAAGAAATAAAGCAGAAAAAACATCCACAGTGAAAACTTTTTTTCTCCTCCTGGCTTTATATGTGCCCTTTATTTTTCTTCTTTCCATGTCTTTTTCTTCCTCCTCTCATAAACAGGCTACACAGAGTTTTAAAATATAACAATCAAAAGAGAATTGGACATACATAGGGGAAATTCCAGGCAAGTATCCTGCAGCCAGACAATATATTTATTATTCATGCCAGAGCCTTATACTTCTGTGTCCTAGGTCACAATGTAAAATATGCCCAAGATATGTATTCTATCACCATCTCCATGAGCTGTTGAAACCAGGTGGGGCAGTGTTTCCC
>WBMY01007248.1:45561-93680 GCA_013397315.1 Donacobius atricapilla | reverse complement strand
ACTGCTTCAACGAGACCACTTCATCCGGACTGCTACCAGCGCCCTGACTAACAGGTTGTATTATTGAACTTATTTTATTTTACCTTCTTTTTTCCCCCTCCTATTAAATTGTATTTCTGACTTGGAGTCTTTCACTGGTTTTGCTTTCAAACCAGTACAGCCTGCAAGACCTTACTTTCAGTACATGCAATGAAGTGCTTCCAAGGTACAAGTACATCTCAACCACATATTGGAAAATACATATATATTTACTATACTGCCATTGCAAATACAGAACATTTTCCTATGTTTGTGCATCTGTCAGCATCAGCTCCTCTGAACAGTTATCACGATGCACTACAGTACAAATGAAAGAAAGTAACAGTGTTAAAAGTGACAACATCAACACAATTATGTGAGAAATTAATATTATATGACACAATGAAAAAAGAGAATTGAAGAGATAAACTAGGTAGGTCATTATTCATTATTTAGACTTCTATATTGGTAACACCTATTTGTCTCTTTCTGAGAACATCTATAATGTCAGTGAATCTTTGTATAACATAGAGAAAAATACCAAATTTCCTGATCTGAGTAAATAAGAGACAGTCAAAGCAAGAGAAAGAACAAAACTGTGGCAAAGAAAATGACGAAGAAAACCAAAGGCAGATAGGAGCAATAACAGAGCCACCTAAATAAAACTTAGGTGGAACTTTCGCAAGCTATTTTCACCTAGACATTTGTAGAAGGCAATCACATTCTCAGTTATATTTCCTAATGAGAAGGTCTAGAGACAAAGAGAGCAAGTACCCTCTCTACCAAAAGCTGTATTTCAGAAGAGTGGGTTTCAGCATTCCCTCAAGAGAACTGTCACCTCAGTGCAGCTGAGCACCTTAAGAGCGCAGGTCCATTTGGACACTCAGCTTTGTCTTAGAAGACCAAAAATTACAGACACAAATTGCATTTATGAAAAACCTAGAAGACCTTTAACATCCTCAGACACCAACCCAAGAAACCAATAATCAACGCCCAGGAGACAATCTTTTCCTTTACGAGAGAAAAAACAGAGTTAACAGCTTCATGGTGTTGCAACTTAGCTACAAAGAACTTCTGAAACTCATCACAAATGAAATATTAATGATACAGTGGATGTTAAGGAACTCAAATTGTCTGCACTATGAGAAATTAAATTGTTAAATATTTTGGCTAACTGCCATGTCAGTGATCATTAGACTGAAATATTTGGCTAGTAAATTCAGTATCTTTAATTTTAATCAGATTTGAGTGTTTGCAAATGATGCAGCTGTTGCTCTAAAAATAATTAAATAGCCAAATACCCAACAACTTTAATTTTACGTTTGTTTTTTTGGTGGTTTTTTTTGAGAGATTTGAAGATTAGAGTTATTTGCAAACTCCTCAGACCCCACTGCTCTCAGCATTGAGAAAGAAATAATCTCAATGCATGAACTGTGTGAAATATATTTATTGTCTTAGGCCAGTGCAAACAAAGTATAACAGACTTCACAAATCTCACCATCATAACAGGCATCTTTGTTCCCAGTCTCAGCAAGAATCCAAAGGAAACCACAGAGGTGTAATTACTCACATCTCCTCCTACAATTGGTGCCTCTGAAAAAGCAAGCTGATGACATGGATCAGTAGGAAGGAATTCACAGTTCTGACTATTTGCACTGACTGGTTTTGTTTATTTGTTAGTTGTCCCTCTACACCAAGTTGTGAAATTACAAATAGGGTTATATCTCTTATTTTGAATATGATGACTTCACTGCATAACATCACTGGAAATCAATATGTATTCAAAGAAAATCAACTGGCTCCAACGGTTAACCAAGATTTGTCTTGGCATAAAAGTTATGATAACTGGCCATACAGGTTGCTGCTGATCTTTGGCTTGAGAGGCAAATTTAGACTTAATCTATAATATCAGAAGCAGCAAAATATCTATAAGGAAATATGCAAAGTGCAGCTCTCTCCTCAAGTTTGTGGCATGATGCTTTGATTATACTTAAATATAATATCTTGAAATAAGAGTACCATAATGGCTGTTGCTCACAGGGATTACCCTGAGGAATATCCTATCAGGGAGAACTCTAGCAAGCATTAAATCCTAGGGAAAACAAGGGTTGCTTATGTAACTCTGGATAGTGTTTCTATTCTCCAAGTTCGTTTTGTTGCATACATGTGACTTCAATAGGTATTCACATTCAGAAGCACAGTATAAGAGCCCAGAAAAGGTCAAATCACTAAAAATTCTTTGGCATCTCCATAAATCAGAAAAAGGTACAACATGAAATATTCCAGGAAGTGCAGATATAGCTTGACTCAATAGCGATGATATTTAGAGTCAAGAAAAACAAGAGGTTTTAATTAAAGACTGACCTTCAAAATCATACAGAATCTCTCACTAACACTGACATGAAAGTCAAAAAACCCATCCTAGGTGTCATCAGAGTAGCCACATTTTTTTTTTTACATTTGTATGCTAATCACATAAGAAGCAAAAATAGGCTTAGATTGGAAATCAAAGATTGGTTGTATACAGGTAATAGAGTGCTCAAATGCTTTATTTTAAGATAGAAGGCTCTTGAACCAGGCTTTATTATTGAACTAAGACTATCTATCCTTTTTGACACTTTTTAAATTAAGTTCTTCCTCTAATTTATGTTTTTGTCAGCTTTCCTCCCTTACCTGGCTTTAAACTGATTTTTTTCTCTCAAAGTAATAAACTACTTCGGAGAGGAGAGAAAAAAATTTTAATGACCCTAGGAATTCAGATTAACAAAATGGATCATTTGTATACAGCTGCAGAATTATGAAACCTTTTGAAGTAGAGAGAGAGTCTTCAGCAATACACTGCTTCTACACATTGCTACAAAATTCCTGTTAGTACTCCCTATGTTCTCAATTCTTTACATGTTTTAGCAGTACCTCATCCTTTTGGTGCAAAATTACAAGGTCAGTGTTAAATCGAAGGGATAATGTGAAGGTCAAGACCATCAAAATGCTCTTATTTTTAATGCTGTGATTGATAAACCCCACTAGCCCTTGTAGCAAAGCACAAAAGTCCAGGTGAGCCTGGATTTGCACCACCAGCCATGTTTGTCTCTTTACTGGCTTCACAGTCTGCCTCCTTATTACTGCTGTCCTCAAGCACAGTCTGCATCCCATCTGACTTGGGCAGAGACGCAGGGAGCTGGTTCAGGCAAACAGAGCAGGGTAACAGCTGCAGCCTGATGAGTGGTGGCAGCCAGATAATCTACTGTGATGTCTTGTTGGAGAAAATTTGGGACATTGTAATTTCCCTGGTTTGATGTGGAACCCTTGTCAGAGTAACATGGGGCTCTAGACAGCACAACCAGCCTTCAGATGTTGTAGGCAATATTTATTTCTCTAACACAAAAATCAAGATTGCACATGCATGCACCTAAGGTGGCTTCATATTTTCAGTAGTTTGCACATTACAGATATGAATACAAATTACAAAAAGAACCATTTATTCAAGAGGAAAATGATAGCAGCTCACAATTCTTCTCTGCTTCCTTTCTCTTTCTTTTCCTGTCTCCAGTGTGATCTTAATTCTTCTTATCAGTGGATCATGCTGCAGGCTTTTTTGAAGCTCTTTTTAAAGTAAATAAAGTAAATATTTTCTTAAAAAGGAATTACTGATGTGAAAAGTGATCTGGTTTTCGTCCATTAAATACAGTCATGTTCACACAGTCATGAAAACATCCACTTCTCATAATCCTGTTTCAAAATGGTATCTTACTTTGGCACATCTTTCAGGGTTCCCGGTTTAGCATGAGGAATTATTACAGGTTCTAAAAGCTCTGAATTCTTACAGAATAAGGCTTCATTAAGGCAGTTTCACTCAGAGAAAAATCCAATAACAACTTTAATAGAAATACTATTTCCAAGCAGGTCACTCAATGGATATTTACATTCCATATTAGAATATACTTTCAGTACAGAAAATAAATATATTCAACTAAAATTAAAAGCAATTAGACAGGATCTTAACTTGCCTTCAGAACCCCAGTGTGTCTTTTTAGCTTTGTTTAAAGTTTCTATGACTGTCTAAAATTTCCACTCCCTCTCTGGATTTTTCAGAAGATCTTGATTCAAGAACATTTTTCAGATTTATTTTGTACTGATAGCTGTATGCTGATTTTCACCCTTCCATCAACTTTGGCCATCAGAATTTAGATAAAAGTAAGACAAAACCTCAAGTAAAGAATGTGAACCTCCTGTGTGATTCACTACCACAAATTGCATTTACATTCCAGATTATTTCTTGAAGTGTCAGTGTGAGTACACATCCTAAGGTGCAATTCCAGTACTGGTATTTTTTTACTTTCTAGTGTGGGAATGACACTATCTGACTCTGGTATGGCCTCCTGTAGAAAACCACGAGGACAAATGGTAGAGCTGAAGCCCACAAGTACTACCAGATCTGATGATACGAAAGTAGTCTAAATTCACCATTCTGATTTCTCTGTACAACCCCCCACAAAAATAGAGGCCTAAGTATCCAGAGAATGATCCTTAAATGCCAGACACCCATATAAAGATTAAGTAACCTGTGTGAAAAATCTTAATTTGAAAAAATAAATAAATTCTGAAAGCATGCAATGTCCATTACAACTAATGAAAATGTGATGAATGATAATCAAATGTAATTTATTTTGATCTAAAATTTTAAGTAACATTAACTTGTGAAAATTTTGCAAGCTAAAAAAGAATACAGTCAAGTTGTCTATTTATCTGTAGAGCAGATAAATATTGTTTGCAGAAACTGCCTGTATTGGTTTAGCATAAATGGTAGGAAAAAAAAACCAATTGTTGATCCGTTTTGGAACTGACAGCTAAGCTGGCCAATCAGGTAAAAAGTGTACACCCCTTGGGACACCGCTTAAATACAGGAATCTTGGGAGATACGCCCTCTTTTTCCACGGACCCCAGCCATGAGGTAACATTGCGGCCGGGCCGGGAGGGGTCCGGGCCCAGGGCCCTGCCGGCCCCGGGAGTCCCTGGGAGCTGCGGCTGGGCCGAGGGGCCGGGATCAGGGCCAGCCCTCCGGAGAGCCAGGCGGGCTCAGGCATCTGAGCTCGGCAGNTAGAAATTGATGCAGTGATCCTATTGAGATGTCTTGGAGCCTTGTCACCAGTGAAGAATAAGAAGTCCTTTATTGTGAAGCTGTGCATCTTTAAAAGGTGAAACCCCGTGTTTTAAGTCCACAGCCCTTATGTGGCCATATGAAAGGCTGCATTTGGGAAGCTCACGGATGCAGTGTCAGGCGGGCTGCGTTAGTGAGAGTTGGAAGCCACAAACAGACTGTGTCTCTTGTGGAAAGTTACCAGAAGAATCAGGAGGGACTTGTCTCTCTCAAAAGACTGAATGAAAGACTATTTTATTAAGTGCTACTGACTTAAGAGTTCTGATGTTTTTTCTCTTTGCATTGTTTTCATGGAAAAGTAGATTGTTGCTAGGGAGGAGGGGGGTTGTTTTTGAGAGGGTTTCGTGGTTGGTTTTTGTTTACCTTTAGTGTATGTTAATAAATCTAACTGTTTCTATTTTTAAATTGAACCTGTTTTGCTTTTCTTTTAATCCTATTCCACTAAAATGAAAATTCGGCGAATGTGATAACCATTACTCTGCCTTTCCAGTCTATATGTTTCAGATGTGTTTTGCAAACATATTACTCAGATCTCTCCTGTTTTGGATTTGATGTTTGAGACTTCTCAATACATAGATGCCATAATTTGGGGAGAAACGGGGATATAGAAGTAAACTAATTGACTGTGTCTGTATTTGTTGTGAACAAAAAGTAGAAAGCATTGTACATTCCCAGTGGTCATTATAGTGAATAGACTACAGAGAAAAATGAACAAATGCAAGTTACTTTGTTGCTATATAGCTACTAGTAACATATCTCTGTTGTCTAAACTGAATTAATTAACTTTTAACTGAATTTGTCACTAGATTCTCCCTAAAATGCTCAAGTGTGGAGTCAAGCCAAGGGTAGCTTCGACTTAAAAATGGATTTCTGCTACAGAAAAGGTTATCATCAAGAAGAAAAGATTGGAACACACTATGGCTTCATCGGTAGTAACAGCAATTTATATAACTAAGTATTTAAAAAGAAAGGACCATGAAATATATGTATGTATGATAGATGCCGCTCTCAGTCTCTCCGTGAGTGTTGATTTCTGAATAAAATCAGAGTCTGATGCTATTGAAGCAATTGAATTAATACTTTTGGGGCTGAACAGATCTTTCAGGAAGAGAGACAATGCCATAGAGTGTCATTGTCTTTTCCACTTCATTATTGATTCTCTGTCAGCATACAGTGCCCCTGCCTCACTGCAGGGTGCGTACTGGTGTCATGTGCCATGTTTAACACCTGGGCTCATGATAACTGAAGAAATGTAGCTCGACAGTCCTTGCCAGTGTGTTAGCTGGACCAGAAATATGATTTATTCTCTCCTTAAAAAAATAAAAGAAGTAGGGAGCAATAAAATGGTTTCTCCAGCATGGTTGATAGTAAATTCTGCCATGAACAGCATGCTATGCTATATGCTGTATTATGTTGTATTGAACCTACATTATCTCCTGTGCAGAAAAGAAAACTCTCAATTGAATTCTTGAGGCAGATTGTGTGTCACGCTCACAGACACAAACACAAAGTGCAAAGGTTTTATTACTGAACAGCAACTATGATCTTTTGGCAGGAAAAGATACATCAAGTATTATGCATACAGAATGCCCAGTGAGGTCAAGAGAAATTACACATTTGATTGTAAACAACAAAGTGCGTGCCCTGGCATCATAACTTCTAGGCAGCCTTGCTGTGTGACTTGGGATGTTTGTTACTAGGCGTGCAAGTGCTTTTGCAATAGGTAATAGCATATTTTCAGAGTAATATGACATGCAGTTAGTATATGTACTAGGGTAGATGCTTTAAAAATGTTAAATTTTTTTCTGAGCTAGATGGGCAGTATCACTAAATACCACATACCTGAAAATTATCACAGTCAGTTTCATTCACGTCTGTGTAGCTGGGCAAAGTGCATTTGGAAATAAAAGTGCATTTTGTTCAGCTCATGTGCAAGTCATCACAGAGGACAACCTCACTGGCACATGAAGGAGCTGCGCTTATGTCATTGAGCTCTTGATTTGTATTCTGTTCAATATGTTTTCTCAGTTCCACAGTTATGCTTCATGTTCATGGTATTGTGATGCTTGGAATGTAGAAAAGCTGGGGTCTCATTTTTCTTTCATATATAGTATAATGGGAGTGGTGATGGCAAAGTAATTATGCTTTTGGGTTGCCATCTAGGTATCATTATTATTAGTAACAGAGATGAAATGTATAAAGCTGCAGAGGTATTTAATGCCATCTCTGTAAGTGAAAGCAAAACAGTAATACTGTTGCATTCAGTTTATTTATACAAACAATTATTCCAATCTAGTGTGTGTCAAAGAACATAAAAGTAGTTCAGGATTTTCATTAAAGTTTTTCTTTTCAGTATGTTTCAAGCTGATCTTAAAAATTTTCTTTGTTCTCAAAGCAGATAGATGAAATCTCAACTCAAATGTGAATTTCATTTGTGTGAGTGTTTTGCCAGAATAATAATAAAATAAAAATGGTAGATGCCACATGCTTTCCTGCATTAATAGGTGTCTTTCCTGTCATTAATAGATGTCATTTCTTCAATGAATTTTCCAATATGAGGTCACCTAAAGCAAGTTTGGATGTGAGAAACAGTACCAGAAAGGAGGTTTGACTCGAAAGAGTCAATTCCCTTCCCAGATATGCATCTATGGGGGAAAAGAAGGCTTGCAATTTGTAAAGGCCTGTTGCTGTACAATTTTGGTCAACTCTCCCATATGGAGGAGAATGCACTCACAGACCTATATACTTAGAGGTAAACACCTCTAGGTGGAACAAGGTGTAGGCCAGTAGGAAAACATACGGCGCAGAGTAAATTATTTGCTCCTCCTCCTGTTCTCAAGACACAGTCTAACATCTGCAACATGAATCAGCAAGTTAGAAGAGCTTTGGAATTCACAATCCTACGGTTTCACTGAAGAGCTGGTCAAAATCTAGCATAATGAGACTGGAAAGATTTGAAGGAAACTCCTTGAAGAAGGCACATCCAAATTTTAAATCACCACTTAGAAACACAGCTTGTGGGGGGTTTACATTTTAATTTGTGTTTTTCCTAGATTTTTCATTTGTGAGTAAGTAATAATAATAAAACTGGTCACTTTGATTAGAGCTACCTTGATTTCTTTAAAAGTAAGAATTTCAATTTTGCTCATCAAAAGACAAAATACACATTTATTAAAGACAGGCTTATTTGAAAAACAAACACACAAACCAAACCCAACCCTGAAAGTTTGGTGAAATCTAAGTGGCTTGAAAGCTTTTGAATGATTTTGAACAAACACTGCCTTTAATCTCTTGTCTTTTTTTTTAAGGGGAAAGTAATCCTTCTGCTGTTTCAGAAGAAGGAAACACGATTACACATACGTGTCTTGTTCATCCTGCCTGTAGGTGGCTTCTTCTTTAGAGGCTCAAACTAATTTTAATGAACCATCTCTTATATACCAAAAGTGTAAAATAACCTGTTGCATTCTGTTAGATTACTTTTTAAATGTATGTTATAAAATGTGGTACATTGATTTTTAATAAGTCAGTAACTACTTTAGATGTGATTTTTGAAGGGTTTTTTTGAGTTTGCATTAATTTAAAAAGTCATAAAAATTCTAACCATTATAATCCATTTGCATTAAACTCCAAAATTGTACCAGAAATGAAGCTGTAATAAAATATATATTAGAAATCTCTGGAGAGTTTGCATTCTAAGGGATTTTACAAAAAATTTTTTGGCAGGGTTTATGCAATGGTTTGCAGAATCATTTGTTCTTAGAAGTTGAAAATAATATGAGATACATGTGACTGACTACGTAAGAGTAATTTATCTACTGATACATTATGTCCTTCTTTATCTATGACCTATAACCACTATACCTAAAAGGACTCAATGTTTTCTAATTTTTTTTTTCTGGAAACTAAAATATATCATCAAGGAAAATCTTTTAGAACCCTAAAATAATACATAACAACACCCTGAAGGATAAGTCCAAGTCACTATGTTAACTTTCACAGCAAAGAATGTCATTAAATCTCCATGAATTCTTATGGCTCAGTATTCTCTTAGAATTCTTTCACAGAACATATGCCATGTGGGGGTTTCACAGTAGATCTTACAGGAATCTTAGTCCTGTTCCCAGTAAAACCATAGAATCATAAAATCATAGAATAATTAAGGTTCGAAAAGACTGCCAGGATCATCAAGTCCAACCTTTGACTGAACACCTTTATACCAACTAAACCATGGCATTAAGTGCCATTCTTGAACACTTCCAGGGATGATGACTTCACCACCTTCCTGGGCAGTCTGTTCCAATGCTTAACCACCCTTGTAGTGAAAAAATTCTTCCTGATGTCCATCTGGAACCTCCCCTGGCAGAGCTTGAGGCCATTTCCTCTTGTCCTGTTGCTAGTTTACAGAAACATAGACTATCTTGAGGTGGAAGGGACTCAAAAGGACCACCAAAGTCCAAATCCTGGCCTGCACAGGACACCCTAAGAATTCCCTCATGTGCCTGAAAGCATTGTCCAAATGTTTCTTGAACTCTGTCAGGCTTGGTGCTGTGACTACTTCCTTGATGAATCTGTTCCAGTACTCAATCACCCTCTGGGTAAAAATCCTTTTCCTGATATAAAGCCTAAACCTCCCCAGACACAACTTCAGGCCATTCCCTCGGGTCCTGTCCCTGGTCACCACAGAGACGCCCCTCCTCTTCCTCTCACAAGGAAGTTCAGAGGAGTCTCCCCTCAGTCTCCTCCAGGCTGAGCAGACCAAGTGACCTCAGTTGCCCTTTGTATGGCTTCCCCTCAAGGCACTTCACCACCTTCATAGCTCTTTTTTGGACACACTTTAATAGCTTTAGATCTTTTTTGTATTGTGCTGCCCAGAACTGCACACAGTGCAGAGTACAGTGGGATAATCAGCTCCCATGAGGAAGGCTGGTGATGCTGTGCCTGATGCATCCCAGGACAATGCTGGCCTTCCTGGTTGCCTGGAGAAGAGACTGACCCCACCTTGCTACAAGCTCCTTTCAGGTGGTTGTAGAGAGTGAAAAGGCCTCCCCTTGAGCTTCCTTTCCTCCAGGCTAAACAGCTCCAGCTCCCTCAGCTACTCCTCATAAGACAGGTGCTCCAGACCCTTCGCTATCTTCACTGCCCTTCTCTGGACTTGCTCCAGCTTCTCAATGTCCTTCTCACAGTGAGGGGCCCGGAACTGAACACGGGATTCCAGATGTGGTCTCACCAGTGACAAACACAAGGGGACAATCACTGAATCCCTGCCCTGGTCCTGCTTGCCATGCTATTTCTGATACAGGCCAGGATGCCTTTGGCTTTCTTGGCCACCTGGGCACAAGGCTGGCTCATGTTCAGCCGGCTGTTGACCAGCACCCCCAGGTCATTTTCTGACGGGCAGCCTTCCAGCCAATCTGCCCCCAGCCTGTAGCATTGCATGGAGCTCTTGTAACCCTAGGTAAATTAAATTTATTCAGAAAAAAAGCTAGATAAGTACAAGATAATAATTATTTACCCCAATATTTCACTGCAAAATGTAGCCTTAAAATCAAGTGCAAATATGTGCTGCATGCAAAGTGGAGCAGGCTGGCATTTGTAGCCAGACGGCAGTTGAAAGTAATAGGTAAAATGAGAAATGAAGGTTTACGCAAAATAGATGTTATCATTATCATCACCTTTGATTAAAATCTGTTAAGAACTGTTTAGCATTAGCACAAACACAAAATCCTGGAGTATGTACTTAGATTTTCTCAGTATTCACATGAAAATTAAAGGGAAAAAATGGTGTGAAAGATATTACTCAAAACCCCTACTGAATCAGTAAAACCTAACATGAAAAGAGACCTCAGGATGTGCTTGCACAAAAGTCCAACAGACAAAACCCATATATTTCCCTGTGTTAATAAGGGGAAAAAAATGTTGACTAGAGGTAGAATATATGCACCATCTTTGTTTAACAGGTTAGAATATTCTCCTGGCTGGAAGCTCCCTGGCATATGTGAGGGTGAATCAGGACATGTAATTCTCAGCAGTTTCACAACTTGATGGCATGCTGCCAGAAGAGCCAGCAGGTCATTGATTGTTATTGGGGAATCCCCTGACAGTTCCAACCCCCAGGAAAAGAGAGGGAAGGCTGGGCAGCCAGCCAGGACTTCACTCCTGCAAAAATCCCAAATGCTGCTCCCTGACTAGTTACACAAGAACCATATAAACCTTTGGTACTGCTGACATCCATGAAATTCATGATAAAGCATTGAGACAACATCGAGTTTTCTTAATTTAATTAAATTACTTAAATTAACAGCAATGCTACCTCAAAGGGGCACAATATTACCTTTTAGTACACACTTTCCATAGCACGAGTACCTTCTACAGTATCAGTATTTACTGTTATATATTATCTAAGCCCCAAACCCAAATTATTCAATTATCTGAGCATGTTCACATGACAGTAGTACAAGTGATATAGGCAGTGGTTGTCACTCTGATCACTTCAGTGCTATGAGATGCACCCAATGGGCATGCGAATTGTATTCCACTAATGCAGGTGGATGTATAGGTTACTGTACATTTTGATATTCCATCCAAATGAATGAACTATTTATTCACAGCTATTACCACCAATACCTTTGGCTTCTATGTTTACAATACTGAAGAGGCTGACAATTATTTTTTAGGAAAACATCTTATACACCATGGAAATACAGTGCCACACAGTACAGAAGATAGAGTCTCCACCTAAACATCATCAAGGACAAAAGTCAATAATTATTCCAAAACATGATGGAGTGAAAAGAGCATTTCCTGGTTTGCATAACACTTTACTTGCTCAGTGCCTGCAAAGGAGCATAGATTTAAGTCAAGTTGGATTCTTCAGTCTAATTTCTTCTTGGTCTTGTCTTTTTAACACACTTGCTTTTCTGAGCACATTCTGGTTTCCAGATGTACTGAGACCTCTATGCAGGACTCAGAGTATAATGCTAAAAATTTCCATGTAGCAAATTTTCAAGATGATTCTTTGGGAGCACAGGTGGGAATTATGAGACAATAAATCAGCTGTATATTTACGAAATCAATATTTGGGATTTTTTTTTTTTTTTAATTTTAGGAGAGTATTGACTGTGAACATGGTCAATAAAGTATTTCTTAAGCATTGAATGAAAGCAAAAGGTGAGATGAATGGTACTCTATGAGACTTCTTTAAATCCCTGAGTGCTTCTTTACAGTCCTGGAGAACCTTGAGAGAAATTGTCTTCTCAAGAGGTGTTAATACTGTCATCTAAACCCGTCAATTGATGGGGTCTTTCTTTGAACTTCTACACAACCTAGTGATTAATGATCTGGAAACACTGAACTGTGGTCAGCATGTAAATCTTCAGAGAAACGTAGAAATACAATGGACAACAGTTACTAAACATTGAACAGCTATCAGTTGCTATTGTTTATTGCTGGGGAAACACTAATTAACAATTTCTTGCAGTTAAAAATCAATACTCAGCATAAGAACATACGTTTCATCTCAACAATTCATCTTATTCAACTCCTTATTTTGAGTAAGTTAGTAGATATTTCATTTGAGGTGATTTAACTATATCCACATCCAATGCTAGCGATAGGCAACCAGAGGTAACAGAACAGCAGCAGTTTCTTCACATGCAGGCAGCTGCAGCAAGTAGAGCACAGCTAGACCTTTAGCTATTCAGAATCATAGAACCATGACATTTTTTAGGTTAGAAAAAGCCTCTAAGATCACCGAGCCCAACAACTAATGCAGCATTGTCAAGTCCTCCACTAAACCCTCTCCCTAAGTGCCATGTCAACATGTCTTTTAAATATGTTAAGGATTAGTGACCCCACTATTTCCCTGGTCTGTTTCAATACTTCAAACCCTTTCCATGAAGCAGTGTTTCCTGTCATCTAATCTAAGCCTCCCATGGCACACCTTGAGGTCATATCCTCTTGTCCTGTCACTTGTTGCCTGGAGAAGAGGCTGATCCTCACCAGACTACAACCTCCTTTCAGGTGGTTACGTAGAGTGATAAGGTTTCCTCTGAGCTTCCTTTTCTCCAGGCTAAATGCCCCTAGCTCTCTCAGCTGTTCATCATCACACTTGTGCTACAAACTCATCACCAGCTGCACTGCCCTTCTCTGTACATGCTCCAGCACCCCAATGTCCTTCTTGTAATGAGGAGCCTGAACACAGCACACACGGTGCAGCCTCACCGGCGCCAAGTACAAAGGGACAATCACTGCCCTGGTCCTGCTGGCCACATTATTGCTGATACAGGCCTGGATGACACTGGCCTTCTTGGACACCTGGGCACAACGCTGGTTAGTGTTCAGCCACTGTTGACCAGCACCCCCAAGCCCGTTCCCACTGACCAGCTTTCCAGCTGCTCTGCCCTCAACCTGTGGCACTGCCTGGGGTTGTTGCAACCCAAGTACAGAACTCAGTAATTCATGTTGTTGAACCTCATATCACTGGCCTCAGCCCATCAATTCAACCTGTCCAGATCCCTCTGCAGAGCCTTCCTACCTCCCAGCAGTCCAATTACCACCCAACTTGGTGTTGGCTGTGAACAGACTGATGATCCTCTTCAACCCCTCATCCATAATGTCAATAAAGATATTAAACAGGACTGCCCCAGTGCTGAGCTGGTCACCACTTGTGACCATCTGCCAGTCGGATGTATCTCCATTCACCACCATTCTCCATCCATCCAGCCAGGTTTTTACCCAGTGAACTGTGCACCCATTGAAGCCATGAGCAGCTTGTTTCTCCAGGAGAATGCTGTGCCATAGACTTCACTATAATCCAGGTAACAACATCTACAGCTTTTCCCTCATTCTCTAGACTGGTCACCTGGTCATAAATGGAGATCAGGCTGGTCAGGCAGGACGTGCCATACCTGTGCTGGCTGGGCCTGACTCCCTGGTTGTCCTGTACATGGTGTGGGCTGGCACTCAAGATGATCTGCTCCATGGCCTTCCTCCACACCAAGGTCAGGCTGACAGGCCTGTAGTGATGTATTTCAGGGTAAGGGAATCAGAAAACTTTTGAATGAACAAGTCCTGCATTTAAGCTTTATATAAGATACTTCCCATATAAATTCCCCATCATTTTTTAACAGTTGTGTATTATATGGAAAGAGTCACCATTGCCTGTACTTTTCGAAAAGTGATTAGAAATAATTGTATTTCAGGTCTTTACCCTGAGGCTCTATTAAATGCTTATTATAAGCTAATGCAAACTCTATCTTTGAACTCATCTTCATCATCAATATCGGAATCTGCAGGTCTACATTTTCTTCACATAAACTATAACAGCAAGATGTTTACTCTCCTTACTGCTTTATAAATGTGCCAGAGAAAAATCACAGTACCACATTTTGTAATGTTAGCATTGGATCTAGGTCACCAAAAGAAAAAAAGATACATACCTAGTTCTCAACACTATTTCATCCAGAAGCCAGTGCACACATACACACACACACCCCACCCCCTTCCACCTTCTCAAACCCCTTGGGTTTGCATTGAAGTGGTACCAAAACTGCTGTTGGCATCACCTTAGCAGCTGATTTCAGGCTTGAGCACACACAGTGAAGGAGAAGTCAGACCACAATTCCAGGTACAGCTGCAGATGGTGAGTCTGTCCCCTTCTATAAGAGCATTTGGTCAACTAATGTAATCCATCAAGTATGAGTGAAACATCACAATAAAGAACTAGAACTTCTACATATTTTCTGAGAATTGTCTGAATTTCTTGATAAAGTGAAAAAATTAGCTTTTCTCTGAGATGCAAGATGAAGCACAAACTAAACTCTCAGGGTGAAATACAAGGGAGAAACCTAGAAAAGCATGTTATGAAGGGATGAACACAAAGTGATCCCCTAGAAAAAAAATGAGAACATTGAAATGCAAAATATCCTACCGACAGCTCCATGTAGCCAGCCCTATTTACAATGGTGTGCAAGCACAAAAAAAAACATGTAGCCCACTTATGCAATTAAGGCTTGGCAATTTGATGAAAATATCATGGAACAGAATTGATGTGAATTTGAGCACCCTGCCAGCTCATTGGGATGGAATTGGCAGTCAGGAAAAGAGACGGGTGGTGTGATATGCACGCATGAGCCTGCAAAGGCAAACTCTGGGCTCCAGGGCAATTGCCAGGAGTTGGTTATCCTGCAGGAAAACAGGGATTTTAACAATAGTTAAGCTCTCAAGGAAGGTAGGTGCTTTCAGGCTTTGGATAATTGACAGAAAAATAGTGGGGGATAGATGTATTACCAACCTCAAAGCATCACAAGCCCCTGAAAAAATTTAAAACATTGCCATCACAGAAGTAGAGGCAAATTAAGTGATTTTCCTCCTAAATGAAACTGCATTTAATTGCAAAACTTTATGAACTTCACAGTAATATTTACCTCTCTGGAGATTAAATGCTTCCTCGGATTAACTCACTTAATACTAAATAAAATCAAGATGCATCACATACCAGTTCACGTATGTGTGATTTTCTTCAGTGATTTCAAATTTATACAGATGCTAATGAAACTACTGCATGTCTAAACATTTGCAGAAATTTAAGCACATAAAAAAAATATTATAAGGCAACAGACCACCAGGTTTTATGGAATTCTACTTTAGGATTTAAAGTCACAGTACTGTGGTTCAGAAAGATCCAGGAAGTCTCCCCAAATACAGAACAATTATTTTAGTTGCATAATAATATTTTCTAAAAAATCTGTCCTCCACTAGGAATGTTTTTACCATGGAGCAAAAACTGACCATTCCTGTAACAGATTTGGCACAGAACAGAAGGACAATGAAAAGTTAATTATATGCCAATGTAATAAATGTTTAAGCATCCTGAAAAATAGTCTTGTACTACATTTCATTTCAGAAAGGGGCCTATTTTATAAGGATATGTTTTACTTGTATTCATTACTTACTGTCAGACAGCAAGCACTTACTGTCAGATCTCACATTGTGCATATTACTGTATGATAGCAGAGTGGTCACAATTCTGCAAAAGCTTACAAATTGTGCCAATAACTGGACTTGCTAGTCAAACCCAATTAACTTCTAACACCAGTTTGCCTAGTAAAGCATCCACTTAGTCAGAACTCATTTGTGCTTTAAAACTGATGCATTATACATTTTTTGAAAAGTATTACTTTTTCAGGGTATCATTGGAATTAAATATATATATATATATACAGCTGATCGGAAAATCCAAAATTACATATAAAATTAAGCTGAATATTTAGGTTTTACAACATTTGAATGTGCTGTAAGTACACGGCATTTTGAAGCATCAAGCAGTTCTCAGCTTCCTGCTGTGTCCCATATAGAGTCTCCATCACTATCATCAGTCATGCATAAAATAATTATTTTTCTGCTCTTACAATAGGACCAAGAAAACCCTGCATTCTGGTTGAAATGAAAATGAAGGCAACATGAGTAATCACATCATGATGGGTCAGCTGTTATGTACTGAACATCCTTAAAAGCAGTTCAATAATGGTACCTTTAACTAAATGTTTATTTACATAATCACATATGTAAAAATGTACAAATAATTTTATTTTTTAAAAAAGCAGTATCTTTTAAAAATACATTTTAGATTAAATATTCAGAAAATCAGTGATGAAAGAAAAAGATTCTTGCAAGTGTCTATAAAAATGGTAAAGAAATATTTACAAAGAATAAAAAAGCAACTGAAAAGAAAAAACAACCCAAATTTACACATCTTAAATAGCATGAATGACGAAATTAACAATCAGAATTAAACTTTCCATTAAGTACTGAATTATGTTGTGACAAAACAGAAGTCAGCTGAACACCAGATATTATTTTGGGCTTTTTTTTCTGAAGCACATTTGAAATAAACAAGTTTAATTTGAGCAATCTATTGTTGCTTAATTTTAGCAGAATACGATGAGCATTTATGTAATTTTTTAAATTGGTAGACTGTTTTCACTCTGGCTATTATCTTAAAAAATCTTGAAAATCAGTGAAATAAAATATATTCTATTTACTTAAAAAGTAAACTGAAACTCAATTAGAAATATGATAATTTTCCATCCTTTCCATAAGCAATGGCAGGTCTGGGATGCAGAATACTGTTATTGCAGTATTTAGTTCTTCACACAATGGTACGCTTGGATCCCATGTAAGTGTAGATCAGTAAAGATTTAATTACATTAGAGAAATCTGTTGTTGCGTTAGTGTGTGCTCGACTCTGGTTGGATCTTCAATTTTTTTCTATAACAACTGCTCGATAGGAATATTTGGCCTTGACCTTTGAAATGCTTAAATATGGACATTGTTTTACACACCTTAATTGCCCTCTTAAACTTAATTCAATTTAAGCATGTAAGTGTTTGGAGGATAAGAGATGGACAGGTTTTTAAAAGCACCTCAGTGGTGTAAAGAAAAAAGCAGACATTTTACTGTGATATATAAATACAAAGATGGAGAGGCAGTGTACAAATAGGAGTGTCATGTTAGATTCGTGAAGTCATCCTTCCACTCTACTTGGTTCTGGCTCTATCACATGGAGCTTTTGGCAGGGAGATGTGGATCAACTGGAATCAGTCCAGAGGAAAGCAACAGCAATGAATTAGGTTTGGAAAACAAGACTTGGAAATAAAGACTGAAGAAACTGAGTTTGTTTAGCTAGACAAGTGAGAAATTTCAGATGATGCACGTTGTTTTTTGGAGTTTTACAGGCATTATGTGAGAAAATAGCCTCAGAATTTCTCTGCAAGTTATTCAGCGTAAGTTCACAGTTACAAGGTTACATGTCTTATCTTCTAAACCCTTCCCTATGTCTTTTATGTGTGTGAGGTTCCCCACATAAATCTCACTTAGATACTCAAAAGATGAGAATAAAAGTGCCCAGTAGTTTTTGGTTTTGCTTCTGACTGGTTGAAATGCTATAATCTATTGGCTTCTCCTTTGTGGTGAAATTAATTTAAATCTTCAAATAATACCTAGAACTATACTTAATTTTTTGTTACAAATAGCTATTTTGGGGGGTGGGTGGCAGAAGCAGATGGAATACAAACTAGTTATTTTATTTTTCTTTTCTGGATTGGTTTTGTCATTTGTAGGAAGCTAAATGCCTCTGAGGTAACTAATATGATCCCAGTATAAAACTGTGGTGAGTCGCTCCCACCATATCCAATCTATGGATTACTGGAGTTTAATATTCTTACCTATAGAGATTAGGAGGCGATCCAAAATGAACAGAATGAGGATGCTCATCCCTAATTATCTGTATTATGATAGAGAATCATTGTTTTAAGTTGCAAGGTTATTGCTTATGAAATGGTTGTGTATAAAATATTGATATTACAGTAATACTGTATTTTGACTGTTAGCATGGTGCATGCCGTCTGTATGAAACATAAGATCTGGCAAAACAAAAATGTTTTTCTAGGAGATTTAAAAAGTGACAAGTTTTTTTATTATTTAAGCAATCCTAAAGATTGAATAAATACATATTTTTCTTGTAACAGTATTCCAAGAGTGAATGCCTCAGTAGCAACATTAATCAGGAAAAAAATCTGTAATTGTAGCATTTGTCATGTAATTAAAATGATATAAAGCCGGTAAATAGGAGGGAAATGGATGTCTGAAAGGACTTACAAGTAGGCAGATATCCAACACATGCTCCTACAGTGGAAATCATAAAGCAAAGCTAATGCATTTATTAATTTGTAAAATTCCAAAAGCAATAGCTCCTCAAACAGTAAATGAGTATGGAAATATACCAAGAGTTCAGTTCTTTTTTTTTTTTTTTAATTTCTGCTGTGTGTTTGGATCCTACCTGGATTTTGTTCAAGCCTCTAGAAAATCATGGTTCTCCTTTATATATATTTTACTTCTGTTGTTGTTTTCCTCCTTTAGCTCAGTCTGTATTGTAGGTCATCCCATTATCCTATAGCACCTCACATTTTATCTTTTATACTTTGTGGTAGGAAGGTGCTCAGATTCAACCTATGTGCATAAATGCTCTGAACTTCAAGACTGAGTCATCCTCTCTCAGGGAACTACCGGAGAGTGGTCAGACTCCAGAAGGTCACTTGGAGAAGTCCATAGGCCTTGCTTGTATGATGCAGTCTGAGGACTAGGCATTGCCCACCTGGAAAATCTAAATTTTCTTTGATACCTAATGATGTTATTTTTTTCAATCAAAGAATCAAAGGAAAAAAAAAAAAGATATTTTGAGAGGAGACAGAGAGAACAGGAAAATATTTCAGGAACCCTAATATTTCTATCTGACTTGAGACAAGAAGTTGAAACTATGTCTTTCACAAGCCAGGCATTAAACAAACTTCTCAGAAAATTTCTCTCTAAATGACTGAATATTTAACTATTTATACCACATTCATAACTCTAGCTTGGTGGTGATGGGTGGGAGGGTGGTAGCATAGGTGTTCCTGAGACAGGCAGAAAGAGTATTTCTACACAATTATATGCAGTCAAAATTTTTGTCTTAGCAGTTTCAGCACTACCATAGCATTCTACAGAGGTAGAATGGCTATATCTTCCCTCATACACTGCCAAAAAAGCAGAGGAACCCTCATTTTTTAAATAATTTTTCAAGTAGATATGCCATCCCTGTTAAGGATATGCTCGAGACACAGAATTATCCAGATTCTAGTCCCCAGTCAAAGTCAGCCAGAAGGGCAGCCTAAACCTGGTTCAACACACTACACATTCCCTAATTTTGAGAACGTTAGGTGTTTCAAGTTGAGCATCTGCTGCACCTCCACATTCAATTCCTAATAAAGGTACTTAGGAATTAACTCTTGGCAGAAATTTTGATAACATCAAATCCCTGGTTTTGAGTTAATGCATTCTTGAGAAGTCCTGATGATCTTCTAGGTATGGTCCTGCTCACACTCAATGAACCTTGTGGTGGGAGACGGTGGTTCACATGGAGGCCCAGTATAGCCTCTTATCAATATTGCCCCAGTATGGTCAACGACAGAACTCCTGTTTCAAATGCTACATAGTCAGTTTTCAAAACCATAATCAGGAGTGATGTCATATTGAGCCGTGGGCATCTTCAACACAGACATATTTCAAACATTTTCTTCCCAAAGTTCTGAAGTTCCTTAAAAATGTTTCTATTAATATCTTATTATTAATTTCCTTCCTTCTGCTTAAATCCAAACGGTTTATTTGAGCTTGACTTTTGAAAATCTAACTGTAGGGGACCCTATATATCAAAGAAACATTTGATGTTTCCTTAAGATTATATTGCAAATTGCAAGGCAGATTACAATATAAATGCAAACAACATATGTTATAAGCAAACAGAAAACTGCCAGAATTATAGTAATTCATGAAAATAACAGCCTATTGATCTGTTGAATCTAATCGAAGAGACTAACAATTGACTAAACATTTGGTACTGCATTTAATCTTTTTATGAACAGAGCTTTCATTACAACTTATTTGCATGTACTCCATTTCAATACATACTCTATAGTTACATAAGAGTGAACATTTCTATGGAGAAAATGGAAAAAAATATATGTTTCATGCTCACTTAAATGGAATAAAGTAGAAATAAGAAGCAGGAAACACAGACCTTTGTGGGTATGTTGTCATTATTGCAAAGGACTTGCCTCTTCAGACTCTACCAGAGATTTTTTTCTTAAGGTTCTTTTTATTGTTTGATTTGGGATTTTTTTTGGGGGGGTGTGGTTGGATTTTTTTAGGAGAGAGAAAAAGAAAAATGGTGGCCACCAAAGAAATACAGAATTATAGCCAAGACATAAACCACAAGAAACATTCCTGATTCTCAAGCAGCGTGTTAAAGGAAGCATTATTTTGAATGGAAGATACTGCTTTGCTGATCTGTACATGACCAAAAATACAAAATCACTGCTTAGTTATGAATTTAAAAGGTTAAGGCAATATAAAGGCACCAGTTGTGTACAGTAGAAGTAAAACATAGTACTTATTTTTTAATAGGCAGGTATCTGGTTGATCACACACCTATCAATGTGCTTCTAAGATAAAAGTTATTGGAAGGATCTCAAACTGTTACTGTTTTATATTAATTATGTCCTTCCATCTAGTACTGGCCTACGGATATACATTAGATGGGGATATTACATGAAGAAATGAAACAGGCTTTTTTTTTTTTTAAACTGGCAAATAAAGCTTCAGGGAAGTCTAGTTTTACTGTCACGTTTTACAAAGCACTGTTCCTTAAACTAGCCCCAGATGCACAGTTCAGGTCTATGCTCCTCATCTCTCTTTCCTACTTTATATGAGGTGATAATACCTTTTATTCACACAGCCGCAAGAGATGTCCTTGAATGTACGAACCATAGACATTTATCTCATTAAGTCTTGATTATAAAATTCTCCCCCAAGATCTGATAGACAGAGACCAATCCAGATTTATGAAAGTTTCATTAGTGCTGGAGAAAGTGTCTCAATCTTAGCAGCCAAAATAGCTGGTTTAGAACCTCTGTGCTGGGACACTATTTATTAACCATAATGCAAAGGGCAGATTTGATCTATAGACTGTTATTAAAGATAAATTAAAACCAGGAACATGTCTGAACTAGATACAGTTATTTTTGGATTGTAGTAAAGATTAGACGCCTCAGCCGTGGGTGGCGAGTCTGGGAGAAGCCCATTTAATGAGGCAATGTGATCACAATTAAAAGACAA
Source organism: Donacobius atricapilla (assembly GCA_013397315.1). Classification (NCBI taxonomy): domain Eukaryota; kingdom Metazoa; phylum Chordata; class Aves; order Passeriformes; family Mimidae; genus Donacobius; species Donacobius atricapilla. The sequence continues at coordinate 71,797 of WBMY01007248.1, read as the reverse complement.
TCCCTGTCTCTAAAAGCTTGTTGCAAAACAACCCCATCAAGAGCACATTGTACTTTGTTGGACCTCTGCCCTCCATTTTCTATAGAGTCTTTCTGGGTGCATATCTAACCACATACCTGGAGAAGGAACTACAACTTACACTTAGAGATAGTGTGACAATGAGACAGATGGGGGAGCACTGTGCACCAGGGAGATTTATGGCAAACATAACATGAAGTAATTAATCACTTGAACATACATTTCTGGGGAAAAAATTGTTAATGGCAAATTTTCAGCAGTACAGTCCAGCTTTTTCAACCTGTTTATACACTTATCATTTAAAATTAGCAATCTGGTTGCATTCATAAAGGTCACAAAAATATTTACAGTTCAGGCCTCTTCACATTAACTGCAAGGCAGCTTGGCACTGCTGTCAGGAATTCTTTCATACCAATAAGGGATTCTTAGGTGCTACTACTAGAGAGGTATGATTGTGCTAATGAAGTATCTGCAGGAGGGGGAAAACTGCCATTTCATATAGCTTATACTATAATGTTTCTGCTTAAGACAGTGAAATAATTTCCTCATTTATTACAATAGCTGTAATTATAATAGCAGTATCATCATTAATAGCTGTATAATGGCTCTGCAGTTATTAATACTGAGGTACAAAATCAATTTAAATTGTCAGAACTTTTGTTATTATCCAGCAGTTATTAAGATGCCTTTTACCTACAACTTTTATTTGCCCCCTAGGAATGCTGAAGAGTTGGGCTGGAGGATATGGAATGAAAGATGATAAAATCACTGAAGTAAATTCTATTTTTTCAGAAAATTTAAGAATTACTTCAACAAGTAATTTTCATTACAAACTCTTTATTACAAACTCACATCAGTTCAGAAAACCTGCCCATCTAGTCATCCCGAAAGAAAGAATGAATTGCTGTATTGTCTGGATGGTTGCACCTATGCTCCGCTGTGTTTCATTAGTCTCCCTTCTGCCTTTGCAGCTTTCTCCTTTCCTGGAGCTGTTAGGGTGTTTTATTATGTTAAATGGAATCTAATGAGTCATATATGACCTGATTTTCTCAACAAATCCGTTAATCATGTAAGACCAGGTGTTTCATGCTTGCAGAGGAGGAATTGTGCTGAACAATCCACCTGTCCCCTCAAGAAGATTGGCTTCACCATCTCCTATGGAACCACTGGTTCCTCAAGATTTTAACCTGTCACACGAATTCCTTGGTCTGTGCACAAAATGCTGTTTCTCAGTGTAACTGAAAGAGAATATGTCCAGTGACTGTAAAAAGGGTTTTATTTATTGGTCAAATGAAGGTTATATTCAGTTGCATATGAAAAAACTTTGTTCCAGTCATGAAAACACAGCACTTTTACATATTGGGAACTCTTTGAATGAAAAGCATTTGGCCAGGTCACTTGGTGAATACACCATATATTTACATGTAGGGAAGTCTTAAAGAACTTTGGAAAAAGGAAGCCAGGAACAAACAAACATAAAAATTCATCTAGACAAGACTCATCTACTCTCTGTCCATATCTGAAGAGATCCAAGGAAAGAGAATTATTATAAATAAGCTGTGAGTCAAGTGACTTTTCTTTCTATTGGGTTGTATCCAGTACACGAGGGACATTCTCCCAGGAAAAAGACCGGACATCTTCATGCAGTCTTTTCAATATCAGAACTGTATCAAAGGACATAAATATTTCCTATCATTGTCTCATTTACTTTCAGACCATGACTCTGATCAAAATTGACAAATAGGATCTTTGTATGAATCAGAAGTCAAGATTGCTGCATTTATATTAATTTCTATTCTGAGACTGTGCACAGAGTATATCTCAGAAAAAATGCTATTTTAACCACATATCAAGGACAGTATAATCTTATGCTCATATGTATTGAAGCAGGAGCAGACAAGTGCCATGAATTATGGGACCTAAATTGAAGGGAAGGATTATCCATCCCCAAGCCGTGCTACCTCACACCAGAAGAAAGAAGCAAGAAAAAGTAGTGCAGATCAGAGAGTTTTGCACAGGGTAGAGAAATTTGTTGGGGGCTGCTATGCTGGCAATTTAATCTGTTTTATTTAATTCACTCTGGTTGCCTTGTCTTTTGCCTTTTGACATCCAAGATTCACAGGCCCATAATGACATGCATTAGTTAATTAGTTAATGTTTCTAAAGCACTTTGAAAATGTAAAACATTTTGTTGAGAACTACATATGAGAAATTGATATGAGGATATATTTAACTGTGGGAGTGGGAAAAACACTTTTAGGATATGGTATTAGGGGAGATAAATATTTTTTGCATAATTAAACTAGATAATTGTGCTCCCTGTAAATATACACGAGATTTGTGTCATACCATGCAGCTACAGCATCACTGAAATTATATACACAGAAAACCACTACTCACACATTCATTGGAAAGAACACCATAGATCTATGGTAAAAGGTACAGAGCTTCCTGCAATATGAGAACAGAACATTTTCAGAAACTATAGCCCATACAATAGGCATATGCTATGTAGGCATTATATTACCTGGTTTTTTTCTGCTTAGTGCTATGAGATAGTACTTATCCACATTGTGCTGCAGAGAGGGCTAAAGGGAAGAAAACTTTGTATAGGAGGAATTTTACGTTATGCAATAGTCTTTAATTTATAGACACTTTTTAGGGACATCTAAAATTAACACCTAACCCAAGGTGCTCCAAAGTGCAGCATTTAAGATGTAGGCACCTGTGTGCTGGCAGCTTGTACAGGAACCTGCTCTATGCAGCCATGTGGAGTTGCACAGATTGCGCAGTGCACTGATGAGCCCAACTTAGATATGGAAATTGTAAATGAGGATGTGACCAGCAGGTCCATGAAAAAATATGAACATGCTTTTAGCTGGCATCAGTCATGCTGATGTAGAGCAGTTCATAGTCAGTCCAGGTTCAAGTACTAGACAGTTTTGGCATTTCTCTGCAGGATAGCAGCATTTCAGGTGTTTTACAAAAAGATTTAAAGGTCCCACTAAACATTTATGTGTTTCTAGTACAGAAGCCATCCCATTATCCTGCATTTTTCCTAACCAAAAAGCTAGTGTTCTAGATACATCAAGCAGTGATGAGACCAGATAAGAATTATTTTTCATGTTATGACTAAAGATAAAAAAATGCAGCTACTAGGAAATTGGCAATTTGTAGCAGTGGCAGTAGAAGTGCAAAAGTTGCAGTACAAGTGCACACTCTCTGTCAAACCACATAGGTTTGACATGTTCAGCTAGAGCAGTCTCATGTTCTAGCCTGAAGGTCCATGAAGAAAAACAAAGATGTATACCTGTATCCGCAGGAAGTAGATTTAATACAGTTTCATAAGGGAAACGCTGAACACTCTTTAAACTAACAAACTTATTTATCAATTACAGTTTCCTTTTAAGTGCACACTGCAAAGAGCGAGAGAGACCCATTTATGAGATATTAAAAGGGAAAGAAGAAGCAAAGCAAAGCAAATAATATCTGGGAAATATCAAAGATATTAAAATAGTCTCTTCCGTTACAGTGAATTATTTGGCTTTATCTTTGTGAAGAAGTATCTAGCAATTTGGAAAAAAAAATACTGTGTAGGTGCAGATAAATGTCTCAATTTCAATAAATTTAGCTGGCATGTGTCTGTTCATCCCCTCATATGCTTCAATTTCATTAGATGAAAATTTTCTGCTGGAAAAACTGTTGAATCTTTTCTAACAGATCATCTCATCAAACTATTTTATTTTGGTAAAAGATGCAAGTGTATCACAGAAAATTTTATTTACAATTATTAAGTATAAAAATGCTGGGTTCATTAAACATTCTTCATCATCAAAGTGGATGTCCTTACTCATACTACACCCTACTGTCTATCATTAGTTTTGCCATCTCATTTTCAACACCTCGCATGGTTAAGAATTGATTTTTATGGCAAAAAGTGTATTGAGTTCTCACTTTCTTTAAAAACTGAAGATGGACCTTGTCTTTGTTAAGAAGTGGATCAAGTTCTGTCTACTTTTCCAGCTGACTTTTTGCTAATTAGAGAGAAAAAATCAGACTCTACAGCTTCTGGTTGGTAGGTTTCCATGTCCTTCAGTGGGGCCAGGATTTTTTCCTATGAAGTTTTATTACTTTTTCCAGAAGCATCTAAGCCTTCCTGAGGGCATTGAGAGAACTTTATATTTACATCTGGTAGAGGGCAGGATGTCCTCATATGGTGGGAACAATGAAGGGCATATTCTAGGAGCTGTAGATGCGCCTTTACACACGGTCTACTCCAGAATTGGCACACTTCTGGAAAACACTTCTAGTCATTTTGCCATACATACACCCTTTCAGATGTAACAAAACAATTCTGCAATTTTAGGAGCACCTCTTGAAAGTTTGTTCTTTCCAGATCTCTTCATAATAATGATGAATGTGCACTTTTTATTTCCTCCTATGCTGTTTAAGAATTGCCTGCTACCCTTTCCTACAAGCGCTGTTTGCTCAATGCGTCACCCACTCAACAAGCTTTTTCAATCTTCCCTCAAGCTAAAAAGAAATAAATTAACCAAAGTGCTAATGCTCAAGAATACAGTGATGGAAAATCAATTCTTGAATGAGATGAACAAGCACAAACCTTCTAAAACAGTATATTTTGTCATAATTTTTCCTAGTGCTGGAATTTGTCTCGCTTCTGCAAAGGAACTTTTTGTCTGGAATTTGTGTGAAATTCTGAGTGCAGGAATTTGTCTCACTTTTGCAAAGTTGATAGGTTGACAGTGTTTAAATGACAGACACTTCTGAAAATAAATGGCAGAATTTTATTTCCCAGCATTTTTATAGCAAGCATAATATACAGGGATAACAAAAGCTATGTACTGTCATTTTCTTTTGAAAAATTTTGAAACAGATGAGTGTGATCACCTAAACCACAGCAATAAATGTTACATCCGAGGTGGGGAAAGGTAGGCAAGACCTGCAGTTTTCTTCTGTCTGTATCACTAGAACTGTTTTATTCCAAGCCCAGCAAAGCTGCTTCGGAATCACCCTTTTGAAGTGAAACCAATTTACCTTTCTTTACTCACTGTGAACTACTACCTGCAGTCAACCTGTATATCTGTGAAAAGAAAGACATTAGACTTCCAGCTATGATATATTTTATCCTGTGCTTTTCCTGCGCCACTCACTTCATACATCTGCTACAGTTCACCCACATTTGGAGATTGTAATATATCTGTTAGCTACCCTTGGGCAGATATCCACTTTAAATATGCCTCCAGATTTTATAAAGATATTTTGTAAATATATCTGAAACAAATGAAAGATCTTTTTCTGGAGACAACCAGTTTCTCCGTCTTAAAACAGGCTACCCAACCTCAGTTTTATTCTTAACTTTCCTAGAAGTTATTAAAGTGTAAATCACTGTCCTAAACATTTTTATGTACCTTTTTGATCTGAGGCTTACCCAGGGTATTAGCAGGTCACTTAAGAGTAGCAAACACTTCAGTGTGTACATATGCAATAATGGGTAAGAAGGTTAGGCTAAAAAAATAATAATAAATGGATATCAAAAACTAGTGATGTTAAAGTCTGTAATGTTCAAGAATAATACCACCATTAAGAATTATGAGAATCTGTGACACTTATGACATAGGTTTAAGTGACAGATACTGTAACAGTTGCTCTTTAGTACAACATTATGGACAATGGCGATGAAAAAGACCTCAAAAAAACCCCAGTGCCCAACTAGTTGTAAGATAAGTAACATTTTTGGACCCATATTATCAGACAAGCAGCAGTACTCAAGCAGTGTACTAGTATTAAAGTAAAATCTACTCATCTCTCTTCTAGCCAGTTCTTCACTCATTCAAGAATTTTTATTAATCCCGATTTTTCTCAATGTAACCCACAGCTCTCTGAAGGCCAGACAAATTAGACTGCCTTTTTCTTTTTTTAACAACAACAAAAAGATTCTTACCTGAGATTGATCTAATGTGACCTATGAGCCCTTTGTTTTATACTGTTTACTTCCATCTCTTTCATATTGTCAGCATATTCTTTTTTCCTGATGTGTTATAAATCCATATTAGTCGGCTCCCTATCTTTTTTCTGGTCTTAAATATAGCTAGCATTTATATTACTCCACAATTTTATGGTGAAGCCACTCATATTTCTTAACACTTTCTGTCTGGTTGTTATTTTATATTCCAATACTTTGGGAAGGACATAATTTTTTGTCTCCCATCTCCTTCATATACACATACAATAAGCTTAGTGAGATTTGCTTTAGTAAGCTTGCCTTTGCTTTAGTACTTAGCATTGGTCCCATTAATAAGTGAAAGAGATATAATTCGGAACTGTTTTGGGTAAAAGATTATTTTAAGCTCCTCTGTCTTCTTTGTGTACTGTTAAGAAAGTAAGAATCTTCTTTCTAAAGCAAAGATGTGGGCTGATTTTTTTTTCCTTTATCCCACCAGTTTCTATCAACAAAGCATGTGATTCTTTCTTGTTTTCTCATTTCCCCATTTTTTACAGTTTTCTGCTTAAGGTAAATGCTTTTTTAAAATTCATTATTCAGAACAGAACTCGAGTGCAATCATCTTGGACTGGAGTGGGAATTCCAGGTAGTTTTTGCACCACTGCCTGAGAAAACTTTCATTTCTTAGAGACTTGATTTCCCAAACTCTTGATTTCAGTTGATTTCTCCTAATTTATTAAAGTCTTCTCTTTTTAATTGAAAACATGTGCATAATAAGACTAAACTAAAATTTCAAGGTCTATTCCAAGTTTCTGAATAGATATTTTGAAAGTTTATGGTTTTAATGTTTAATATATATCATCAAAAATAAATTTGCTGTAACCTTCCATTTACAAGAAATTCGAAGTATTGATAGTATGCTTTTTTTCTCTACTGTGTATTTCCACAAGAACTCCTTGAGGAGAGTATCTTGCTGTCATGGCTTACTCATAATGAACACAGGTGTGTTTTGTCTTTGACTCACAGTCACAGATGCTATAGAAATCAAAATCTTCCAGTTGCAACTTGATCTAATAAAATACAATTACAGTACCATCAGCAGGGAGAACTCTCCCACACAGCCTGGTGAGCACCCTGGGGGGAATGTTTTTAGTATGGTGCACAGTAAATTAACCACAAAGCACCCATTAATGCTAATGAGAGCTCCATGGTTAATTTCCTGAGCATTGTGCTGAGAAGATACCTGTAGGTACTGGTTTTAAGCCTGTCTACCATACATTTAGTCTAATAAAATGTACTGTAAAAAGTGAGCCGATTATCTAATTCAACTATTAAAGCTGTCCTTACTGTGTAACTTACACAAAGCTAGTTAGTCAATCTACTAAAGAAAATAAGATCAATGCAGATTAATAAGAGACACTTTTCAAATATAGAACAAATAAATTTTCATACAAGATGCAAATCAAGTATGCAAAAGGAAGTGCAAAATTTACGTAGGACTGTGATCAAAGGCCTACTGTCTTGCCCTGATAGCTGTAGTCATCAGACATAAGGGGGCAAATTTCTAATACACAGCACAAAGATGTTACACCTGTGTCTGTCATTTGTATATACACCAGTATTTTTACTGTTCATTACATTCCTGTGGTTAAAGTCACTTGGCTGAAGGTTCTATTTTCATTTGAACTGTACTTTGAATGTTTATACTTCAAGATATAATGACAAATTTTAAGCAGAAGTTGCAGCTGTTACATCCTTCATGATGTATTTCCAACTCATGCTACAACAGCCATCTCTGATTACAGCGGCATTAGCTAAGTTGTCCATAAGATGAGACAATTCTATTAAGCTACAGGATCAGATCTCAAGGAAATGTTTTGTAATTTCATTAAGAGGGGATATAATTTTTCTTCCCATGCATTGGTCAGGACATGTAGGACACTGGTCCCACAAACCCTTACAACTTAAATTAATAAAAAATGAAACACATTTTAAAATATCTTGCTTAAGTATAGCTACATTCTGGTTGTGTTTATCTTCGGAAATCATGTGAGTGTAGTACCTTTGCCAACTTGCCTTCATCTCTCCATAATTAAGCTGTGGTTCCTTAATCCTTAGTTCTGAATATACAAGGATAGAAACCCTTAAACGTGATAGCCCTTTCCATGGACAACTCCACCACTGCTAAAAATGACTTGTGGTGATTTGGAACTAGCACTCCCATCCTTTAGCACCTAGAAATTTTTGCATCAGAAAAACAAAGAATGAAGCTTTTTAACTTCTTAACTTCTTTCATTCTTCTCTTATGTTCTGCATTTCTTCAGTAATACACATTACAAAAAAGCTGGTTTTTTTTTTCCTCTGGCTTATCATTTTCAGATATCACATTTTTAGAATCTAAGGCTCTCTCAGTGCAGAAAAGAAGAGCTACAATGGAATTGTCAGCAACTGCCCACCAAAGCACAAGCAAATCCACAAGTTTTATCATTTATTTCTTATAACATAGCACTAATCAATAATCAGAACCACTGTGCAGGCAGAGTATAAATAGTTTCCCCCAAAAACTGACAACATAACCTCAACATAAATAGCCAAGTGGAAGGTTTTTGTTAGAAGCTTTGACATAGCTTCCCTAGTGTGCCTCAGCTGCTACATACAGCATTCTGTGCTCACTGAAACTGAGTTCTGCAGCCTGCACAAAATCAGGAGTAAAAGTATCAAAGAACCACATGCATTCAGATATAAACCTGGAAAATTAAGTCACTCTTCAAAGTAGTTTCAAAGACATCTAATTATATTTAAGTACACTTAACACTGTACAACTTCTCTATCGGGTACTAAGTAAAGGTGTAATTTCAGTCTTACATTGGTGCATGGGTTTTGGCAGGGAAAGAATTCACTTACTGCATGGTAGCTGGTAGGGGACTACATTTTTGATTTGTGCTCAGAATGGTGTTAATGACAGAGGGGTGTTTTCATTATTGCTGAGCAGTGCCTGCACAGTGCCAACGCTTTTGATGCTTCTCACCCCACCAACGAGTGGGCTGGGGGTGCACAGCAACTTGGGAGGGGGCACAGCTGGGATGGCCGAACCCAACTGACCAAATGAATATGCCACACCATTTGGCATCACGTTCAGCATATAGAGCTGTGAGAAAAAGAAGGAGTAAGAGAATGGACACTGGATTGTTGGCATTTTCTTCCCAAGTCACTGTTACACATGATGGAGCATGGCTTTCCTGGGGATGGCTGAACATTTGTCTGTTAATGGGAAGTGGTAAATTAATTCTTTGTTTTGTTTTTCCTGAAGCAATAAGGAGACTTTTCCTTTTATTTACTTACTCCACCACCTTTAACTCAACCAATGAGTTTTCTCACTTTTACTGTTCTGATTCTGTCCCCAGTCTCATGTGAGGGGGGTATATGAGTGGCTGTGCAGGGCTCAGCTGCCGGCTGGGGTCAAACTATGCTAGTGAGATATACAATTAATATCATCCTGAGTCCCAAAGAGGCATTTACATTATTCTTTAACATGTATTTGGAGGTGCCCTATTTTTGAAAATTCAGTGTACAAGTCCGGCAGTGAGAGTGTAAGCTCTTGATTTTCAGTATCGTCTCCAAAAGGCTTTTTAAAAGGCTTATTGGCTAGCAGCTGTTCATGGAATGAACCATCATGGTTTTATGCACATAAAGAATCCTTAGACTTCATATTAGTGTCACCCCTTTTAAACTCGGTCATGCTATTCAGTTTCTCTAATGTGTGAACTTAGGGAAGCATACAAACATACAGGTCTTTCTGTCATGGTAGAAGAAACATATACAGATATTGAGCTTGCAATTCTCCTTACTAGTTCCACCCTCTGCCCCCAGATACATCTCTACTCAAGCTATTTCAATTGCAAATGAATATTTGCTAAATAACTGGCTACTGAAATGCTATCTTGAGACACCTTTACCTATACTACCATTTAACTGCTTACAAAATTTTCAGCTAGGTTCTCTTCACTTTTTTAGATATTCCCTCAGCCATATTTTTTCTTATACCTGCTTTTTAGTAAGTCAAGCACAAATCAGCCAATTTTCTTTCTCTTAAGCATACAGAGACCAGTTCCAGAATCTTACTTTAACTTGCCCTAAAATGATTTACACTAGGGATTCAAAGCAATAATCAAAGCTTTACTAACTTTACCTTTAAAACACTCTAAGAAGTGTTCATCAGATTCTTGCTTTCAGATCAAAGTGATAGAGAACACAAAGCATTTCAGTTACAAGAATGCAAAGGTGCCCTCTGGGAAAAAGAGCCTAGATTTTCCATGTTAATGCTCATCCATTCTCTAGATTGTACTGTAGAGCAGAAATTCAGGATGTTAGTCACATTTTAGGTTTCTCACACCAGGTTAGATTTTTCCATGCCTGCATGAAGCAAATGTCGGTTATATACTTAATCCACATGTAAAGCCGGTTCTCTAGATTTGCAATAAGTATATGTGATCAAACAGAATTCTACGAGAATAAACACCAAGAAAAGTCACTGTTTCTTATCTGCACCCCTGTTTCTCAAGACTCTCTAGACCTGAACAATCAAAGTATAACTATTTTAATAAAATACAGGAAACAGATGCAGAAACACAAGGTTGTGAAAAAGACATATTTGAGTGAAAGGAGTAAAACATAGATTATTCTTCCTAAAGCAATCTATTTCCGGGATTCTCTATAAAGAATACTAAATAGATTATTTTGTTCAGAAGAATAAAAGGCAAAATAAAGACATAGCAATTCTTCTGGAGGAGACGTAAACTCACTGAAGGCTTGACTATTTCTTCATGCTATGCCATTTGATAGCAAAATAAAAAAAAAAACAAAAAAAAACAAAAAAAAAAAACGCTGGCACTTCAAACTGGCAGTGTAGCTATCCATTTAAAACCCTGTATCAGATTACCAATACCATGTGATGTCTTATATAAAGCTGGATAACATTCATGATCAGTTTGTATCCAGTGTAAAGCTCCTCATAAATAAATAGGGCTAGAGGCATGTTTTGATGGCAGAGGGCATCATACTGCTCTGTTCTTATTGAAAGATGGCCCTGGTTTAGTAAAGATATGTTTTGTTGGCAAAAAGTCTGCTATCATCTGGTTAAGTGGAAGAATGTTCAGACATGAAGCTGAAGCAAACATTTAAGCTTAATCTTGAAGGCAAGTGATTTACTTTGTAGCATTTCAAGGCTATTTATTTTACAGTACAGCAGCTTGTTTGCCTGGAATCAGTGTGACTCACAAAATCTTGTTAGAATGCAATATTAGGAGGAGGAAAGAGAAAAATAAAAAAAAAAAAAAAGGGGGAAGAACAAACAGCAAGAGTTAGGAGTTAGAAATATAAGTAGAAAAATAAGTAAGGATTTAAACAAAAAGAATGTTAGAGAATAATAATATATCAAGTAAACATGCATTTAACTTTATATTCCATTTGAACCCTTTAACAGAGACCTTGCTTACTCTGGCCAGCAGTTTCTCTTGCAAATAGTTTCATAGGCATCAGTGGGACAAATTCTGAGAATTACTGCATTTTTATGTTACTTAGAAGTGGACTACATAGTCTTTCAGATGATAATTAACAGAAAAGACTACAGAGCAGTCAGAAGGAAGAGAACATATATTCTATAAACTCAAATATCAGAGTACCAAAAATAGAGGCTAGTATTAACCACTGGGAATGTAGAATTAATGGGTCTTTTAATAAATTTGGATTTATTCCACACATAAACACACAAATATTATCTTGCTTGCTACTTCACCCATTATTTTTCTAAAGCAAAGTTGATTAATTAACAGAAATTTTAAGTCATCGTTGGTCCCTTCCCTCCTGTTTCCCCCCAAGTACACCTCTTTTTTTTTACACTAACACTGGGAAAACATAATGCAGCTACTATTTTAAATGGAAGCAACTATTAATCTATGATGATACTAGATAATATAAATACAAGCAGTCAATGCTGCAGCTTTTATCAAAGCTTTGAACTATTAGTTCCCTCACTGGCCTGATCAGTTACATTTTTTATGTTACACAAACATGCCTAAGTATTTATCTACAAATTTAACCTACCAATACCATTTTGTGAAGACGTTTTCACTGAATTATCTAGATCCTCATAACATTTGTCAGTAATGTTACAAAGAATCTAACTTTGATATCAGCTTCAGTTAAGGAGACATTAGGTAGTCATTTATTCTCAAATTCAGATTTCTGGTAACCACCAGAACCAGCAATAACCACCTTAAAATTTATTTCATTTGGAAGATAAGTTGCATTTCATATATCTATGTTGATATCAGATGTTACAAGACATTTTCAATATGCACTGGGCACTTCACTAGTCTCTCACATTTTCCTTGGTTTAGAGTTTTCTAGGTGAGAGTTTTGCTGTGTAAATGGCTTGCTGTTGCAACACAGTGAATCAGTGGCAGAGTATATAAGAGCTGAGGATTGGGTTTTGCATTTTCAACAACCAAAGATGGTGACAGGATCCTTAAAAGGGGCTCCTTTGAGGTACAAGTTAAAGACACGTCAGCCACTGCAAGGCAATGGCAACCAGCCATCAACTCTTCATCATTTGTATGTAGATGTGACAACCTCTGCCTGTCTGTAGCTAGAGCCCAAGCAATCACAGGCTTTAGGGAAAACATGTAGGTAGAAGGAAGAAAGACTTAAGACCTGTAAAAAGGATGCATTACACTCTCATCCTCACTGATTGCAGTATTAACTGGTGGAATGGAAATACAGCTAAAAGACAGAAGAAAAAGATTGAGAGCAATGAGTGGGACAAGTGAAATAATCTCACAGAGTCCATTGCTGGACGTATCAATCTCAGTCACAGGCAGAAGTCGTACTCTGAGGTTCACATGTGGGGCTGTCAAACGTGGAAAACAACTTTTCCTAGCACTGAAGACTACCACAAGAACAGATTTTAAAGTAAGTTTTTGGGCTGCTTACTAGCTTTGGTTAAGAAATTAATCACATTCTCTGTGAGTCCCTATACAGAGAAACAACTGATTCCAACAAGTTCACAGTCTTCTCTTCCACTTCATTCAACACTTGAACTCTCCACCACTAGGGAAGAAACATATGAGGGTTGTACGTGCACTGAGTCCTTTTTATTTTTTAGGCAGGACTTGATGATATCTAACAAAATGCGAAACAGAACCAATGAAAACTTGAGGCCTTTGTGCAAAAAGACCTTTAATTAAAATAAGAAAATATTATATAGATCTTTCACAACAGCTTTCTACAAATACATTCATTTTAATCTCCTAACCTTTGTTATTCCGGTATTTGCAAGTTTTGACACTTGCATTTTTTTTCCCATCAATTTTATTAAGATGTGAATATTTTTTATACATTGTCATTTGTATATATCAGTCTACAGAAAGAAAAGAAGAAAAGATATGTTATTTCTAAAATAGTAAAACATGGGCACAAATCACATTGTATTACTCTCTTTACTCATAAATGAAATGCAATTTTTTTCTTTCTATTTCAACTAGGAGCAGTTATTCAGAATTTAAGTATGCTTCCTGAGAGCACAAAGTGAGATTAACTTTTAAAAGAAAGCAGCTGCAGCCATATTATACATTTGTAAAACAAATCCTTTTGAGCTTTATTCTGCCTACCATTTTTGATGAATTTATCACCACATCCTTTTATCTAGTGTTTAATGTTGGAGAAATTTTGATTTTGTAAGGAGCAGATATGAAGAATGATTCAATTGCATCACAAATAAGATCAGGTTGCTCCTAACACCTAGGTATAAAGCATCAGAATTATACTAACACTAAAAATAACTTGCAAAGACAGAAAAATGCAATGGCATTAAACAGAATGTTCAGAAATACTAAAAAAGAAAATTGGTAGAGAAGTAAAAAGCTGAAGATATTCCATCAGTCAATACTCAGAACTCCTCCAGGGTGTGTCAAGCAGACTTGAACATGCCTAGAGACATCAGGACAAAGTGGCCTAATCAACTGGTCAGCCCCTGGAGAGTCATGGATGGGAAAGGCCAGTCTATCTGCTTGCAGATGACCACAAGTCTCCTGTCTCGTGTCCCCAGAGACATGCAGGGAGTTACTGGCCAGTTTGAAAGTTCAGCAAAGCCCTTCAGACTTACTGTTCCTCTAACAGAAGTGTGAATTCAGTCAAGGCCAGATAAGACTGACTCTGTAATGTTCAGGGTAATGAAAAATCCCCATGGTTGTGTGCATTTCAGATGCAACCCTGCAGATGCCAGGGTAGGAAGATGGTATATTGGCTTGGCTGGTAATCAGGTGCTGTCTAGGGAAGGGATATGATGATGATGATCCACAAGGGAGGGCCATCACATAACACTTGTCTCTACCATGCCTCACAGTTGAGAGATTTAGGCTGCATATCCTTGACAGGCATAACCTTGCTATTATGTGCTTCCATCAGCTCAGTCCCCGGGCTCTTCCGTGATTAACTGAATAATTCCATTTGCAGGACATGATACCTAGCTCCACAGTTCTGGGGCACAGCATATTACTGGCACTGAAGTTAGGATAATCAAAGCTGAATGGCCATGTAGCTTGTCTACAGGATGACACAACCCCTCAGGTCATTATTTGCAGAGGGCTCAAATCAGAAACTCAAACACTGCAATAACCTTAAAGCTAATCTTATCACGTAACCAACAGACTTTAGTGGGAGAAGATTACTGCTCTGTTCTGGCAAACTTGGATAATATCTCTATTGTTGTCCTGAATTTTGGCTATGAACTCTAAAAAGCAAAATAAAGAAAAGCAAATAAAAAATAAATAGTAATATCCTGTCTCCTTGTGATACACCACTGTACCAGCCACTGCTCTCATCTTTATAAATTGTCTTTTACAAATAAGGAGATACTGCAGCTTTTACATTACTTTTGAGAAGATACTTCATCCTTACACTGACTGGCAGCAGAGAAAAGCAACTTAGAAAACTGCTTCTTCATGGAGTAGGTGAGGAATAATCTGTCAGAAACAAATTGTGATACTGCCACAGCAAACACAGGGAAAAAAATCAAAACCATCACATAGCTAATTCAAATTGAAGGGTATTAAACAGGATTGCCACAACCAGCTTGCACATTTTTTACAGTACATTCTTAAAAATATTCCTTCAAGATGTGCAATTAATAGGTCAAATTGATTAAACTCTTCCAGACATCACAAAAAGAAAGAAATATAAATTGCTTGGGGTGTGAAAGATAATTGTAAAACATACCACCATGAGATTTTCAAATTTCAATAATGTGTTTTAATATTAAATTCAGGGTTGAAAATATACATATTCCTTCACAAAGATTGTCTGTACAAAGTTTCACCATTGCAATTTGGGTACCTGATCTTCAAAAGTTCTAAGTATTCAGCAGCATTGAAGGTGAATGAAACAGGCAGACATACAAAGCACACACAGGTATTTCTATATGGTCTTCTACGTACTTTGTTCTCAAGGCCAAGATCACAAGTAATATATTCTGGACATATATTTGACAGTTTGAGTTTTTACTGCAAAGTAGAAATGCCAAATTTAAAATGGCTGAAAGAAAAAATTTTTTTCCTACTTCCTATTCATGAATATGCCATCATATCTTTGTTCTCACTACACAGCTTTATTTCAATAATATAAAGAAGCATTTTCTAGACATGAAACTGCTGCTGAGAATTGCTTTTTATTTATGAAATTATAAATTCTCCCTCACAGGCCTTCATACTCATCCTGCAGAAATCTGATTGGCAGCTATACCCACACCAGGAACTATCCCTGTTATCCGAGGTGTATGATGCAGAATATGCTTCCTTTTCTCGTGATCATGATAATATGAGTCACAGTGCATTGTCTTGCTATGTAATATGAGAAGATACATGGGTGATTTCTATCTCCATAGAGGGTTTACTGATGCATGATTACTTTCTGTAGAATTATTTTACAAAACCCTTTTTAACTGTTGGGATATATATGTTGAAAAAAAATATTTTTAGAACAGGGTAAGTTTGAGTCTTAATTGTCTATTTGAAATTTGCCATTAATTTGATGTGACTAGAACTAAACTGTGAGGTTCATTTCATGTTTTTCTGTAACAGGCCCAAAAATTTTAGAGAGCTAACCTTATGGTTTCATGAGATAAATGATCAATAATGAATTGTTCTTTGTTTTCATGATCTCACATCCATGGATTGTTAGGTTCACAAATAACTTGAAAAATTGCAAGTGCCCAAGTGCTGCACTTGTTTTGCTGTTTAGATACAGAGGACAACATTTTTTGTTTAATAGTAGCCTGTCCTTTTTCCCACATCACCCAGCGCTGATGAAGTCAGCAGGGATGGGATGTGCCCCCCAGCTCCAGGCTGTAAGCCATGAGCCAGCCAGCAAGCTCCTGCAGCCAAGGCTGTATTTATTGCACCCTCTTCTACAGGGGACATTGCCTTACTGGGACAACTTCTGCTTCCGGTACAAGAGCAGCTCAGGTAGTGAGAGGTGACATTTTTCAATAGAAATGCTTCTCCTGTTTTTATCAAGTATCTTGATACTAGCAAACAAAGCTAGCAAGCTTGTTCCAAAATGAAGCTTGCAGGCTGAGAGGAGAGGAAGAGCATTTACAATATGGAATTGATCCATTTTAAGCGTTCTAGTTGGCAAATATGTTAGAGAGAAAAAAAAATCAGACTCTGCAATAGATAATCTGGCACAAATCAGAAACAATATTTTGTAGGTGGGCCCAGCACAAAGCAAGGTCCATTAGGCTCAAAGGACACTGCAACAGAACAATGTAAGCAGACAGGAAGTCTGCACTAATAAATATGCCCATTGGGCCAATGCCACTGCCTAGCATGGCATAGATACGTACAGAAGGATTATACACTAAATGGTGCAAACACAGTCCAGTCCATCTGTCATAAACATTAAGTCCAAAGGCCACAGGTGCAGATGGCACTAAAAAGTAAAAATTACACCCAGACAGAGACCACTTCGTGTAATATGGAGAAGAAAAAAAACAATCCAGCAAAGTAAAGCAAAACAAAACAAAACAAAACAAAAATCCACTGATTTGTTTCCAATCAATAAATGTTCTCAGAATGTCCTTGGCAATCTCTGCTTCTTCCTTTCCCACTGTCATTGTACATGCGTAGCATACATTTTATTTCACAAAAGTACTTTGAGCATTCAGGATCATTTTTTATTCAGTAAAGTAGGTTTACCAGATATTTTGGCAAAAGGCAAATAATTTAAAGTATGATTCAGTCCTTCATTCTAGCATGTTGAGAATAGAATGTATTTTGCCTTTGGAGATGGAATGTTTGACTCCAGGTATATTTTGTTGCAGGAGTGTTCCATAATAAAAAGCTTAACAAAAAGGAGGACAATGTGCTTCTCTCCCTCATAGTCCAGATAAACAGAAAGGAAAGTTGCACATTTTAAAGTCCTAAAGAGCAAAGAAATTCTGCTTTTTAAATCACTTTACATAACACTTACACATGACATTGATTTCTCACACTGAAGTATCTTTAACACATATGCTATATATCTGCAAATCATGTGCATAAAGGTGGCTAAACACCACAGAACACACTGTATTATAGTAACATTTACTTCACAATAGTTTTTTTCTTTCACAATCACCACAGACAAGTAACCAAATATCCAGAGCTGAATGGGAACAGACCACCCAAAAAGGATTCTAAAAACTCTTTCTCCAAGTGGCTCTTCAAGATTTTGTCTTTATCTACCAAATTAACTGCATCTCAAACCTGTGGAAGTCAGAATTTCAAGTTTGTCCTTTTTCAGCCATACTTTGATGCAGTTGTAGAACTTGTACAAGCACTGGTCAATTTGCCAGCTGATTGAAGGAAGGATGCCAATTCTACAGCAGCACTTACAAAAGAGTTTTAAAATTATAGCAAAATACTTATTCTTTGATGGGGTGTTAGTGTGTAACAAAGAAACAAAAGCCATCCAAGAATATAATCATATTCCAACTGTATAATCCCATTGAAATTCCCACTGGCAACCTCCATGTTGTTTCAGAAAGAGAAGTCATTTTATTGATACCAATCTCTTGAACTTTTTCTTGCTACAAGAATAAACCTTATATTTCCATTTTAATCACCATTGCCCACTGTGCCTCATGCACTTTGCTCATGAAATCTGACCTCCAGAAATCAATGAAAGAAATCCCCATGCCTTTGCAATAGCAATATCTATAAGATTGCATGAGGAGATGTATAGGATGTGATGCCTTTTCTCTTCCTTCTGGAAAGAGTTTGTGTAACTGGGCAGCAGACATGGTAATCACAGAAATGAATATGCATACTGTTTCTTTGTTGTTCTTGCAGCCAAGTACTGTAAAGATCTATTAATAATGAATCAACTGAAATGAATCAACTGAATGCTATTCCCAAAACATTTTTTTTTTCTTTTGAAAAAACCCCACATTGTACAGTTTTTAATTGTTAAGAGGTACATACCCATTAAGCAACTGTTTGAGTATGGTCTCTACTCGAGATAAAATGGGTATCATCAATGTCATTTTCCTTAAGTCTCAAATTAAAATCATTTGGAAAAAAGGGGTTTTTTTTTTTTCTTTTAAATCAAAAAGTGTGAACAGTGATTTTGAAGACCTGTTTCTTCATGAATGCCAGAGGGCTGTTGCATTTAAGTTTTGCCTTACAGCTGTGGAGGGATCCAATGTCTCATAAGCAGAGCACAATCCCATTTAATTCCCATTTAACAGCTGACTACCCGAAGTTATCTGGCTTAACCATGGATTATAACTAGGGACTTTTCCAGTATCCAGTTTCTAAGTGGTTATTCCCACAATGATGCTGCAATGACAGCTGAGACTACAGCTACTCCTACTTGTTCTGCTCCCCGTGTCCTCAGTCACCAGGAATGAAAAGAAAAAAAAAAAAAATCCTGTCTCATTGATAAAGTCTACTGGTGCAACTGTGAGCAGATGAGACCTCACACTGCCTTATTTTAAGTCAGACAGCTCTCATATTGCATACAAGAACTAATAAATGTGATGCCATACCCAGCCTTCCAACAAGGCTTACTTATCACAGCCACTGTGGTGACACCTACCCACACAACATTAGAGCTCTCATTTCCTGGTAGCTTGGAACTTAGGCAGAGTTTGATCCCATTTCCATTCACAATACTGTGACTCCCAGGTAGCCCTGGCTACCCACAAGAAGATGAGTTCTTGTGCCAGGATGTATGGAAGGAACCTGAAGAGATCTCAACCATCCATCACCAACCATTAGGGCTTATGCCCTCATGTCCTCATCTCCCTTAGTGCAGCTGGACACCAACAGCAATAACTAAGGATGATGATATTGGTGTTAGAGCTCAGGAAAGCAACAAGGCGGCTTCCACCTGGAGTTAAACCAACTGAACAGGACACGCTAAAACTACCTATGCAAAGTATACAAAAATGATTGAGAGATTATAAATGTAGAAGCTAATAAGCTATATAGATAGTGCAGTGAAGAATGGGTGGATTTGACAGGCAGCTGAGACACAGTCATATGGTCAGGCTTCACAGACCATGGAAGGGGACCACTGGGGACCTTCTGGTGCGTGCGGTCATGCAAGGTCAACAGTGTCCAGGGAACTGTAGCAATAAAAATCCCATGTAAGGCCATGAACATACTAGCAATGGTTTCAGAAACAATGACCTGGCAAACGGATACAGCAAACTGGGATGAGTTGGGGGAGAAAATTGGGGCAGGCTGTTTTTTGGGAGGAGACTGAAGCAGGAAAGAGTTAACCAGAAGAGGTGAAAAAAAAAATCTAAAAATAGTTATTAGAAGTTATGCAGGTCCTGTGAGCAGTGCTGCCTGCTGGGTAGTCCTGCATTTGATGAGCCCAGCCTGAGTCAGGACTACAAACCAAACTGTAAACAGACAATGCAAATATCAAACTTGCTTCTGCAATAAGGAGGAAGTGAGCTGGGCAGAGGTATTTTCCTTGGCCTGAAAGGACAGCATCTGGACAGGACAGATTGAACATTCTGGCACAACTCCAGGACTGATTACATTGGTATCTTCCCAGCCACTTCCTAATATCTTTCACAGTATAAATCCCTGCAAAAGATTTATTACAATGTAGACTACATTCCCAAGCAGAGTATTTTTTACCAATGACCCAAGGGGCTTCGTTTCTTTTCTTCTACTTTAGCTCCCAGTCCTCATAGTTAGTCATTTTGATTTGGCATAAGAAAAAGGTAGACTTTCAAATATTTGTCAGTCTCTTTCTTTGTTCTACTGTTTTCACATACAAGCAAAAATGCATCAGATTTCTTTTGATTTCCTTTACAGAGTTCTTTCTTCCTCAGCAAAAATACTCACATAAAATTTCAGGGGAGAAGAACAAAACAGAGGTCAAGGACCCTCAAATCAAACCAAGGAACAGCTCAGAATCCATAGCCATAACTTCCCGAATGAGAGCATTCATAACCCGGGCCAAACAGCTCTGTAAATTTCCCTCTGTAAATTTCCATCATTTCAGGAAGAACATCAAGAACTATTCTTCAGGAAGAATCCTCCCAGCAGACATATGAGGTTCAGAGACCCTGATAAGCCCTAGAATGCCAATTTTTTAATATTTTTCTTTACTGTCTATGTGAAAACAGTACTTTACCCTTACAAATTAGTAAAGTACTACTTAATTATTACTGCCTAACTTGAAGGAAATCTCCTGCAATGTTTAGTGTTCCATTAGAGATGCTTAGCAGCCCAAGCTCACCTGATGCATATGAATGGTGAGCTTCTTTAGGAGGCAGGAGGCACTACCCACTTAAAAGGAAAATATTATTACAGAAGGTGCCACACTTATTTCCTCAGCATTGCACTGCCTAAAAATGAGGGAGGTTTTGTTGTTTTGTTCTGTTGGTTTTTTTTTTTTTTCCTTACCTGCAGGCATCCCTCTTCTAGATTAAACAAGCCCTGCTTTCACGGAGTTTCTTCACAGGACATATGCTGCTGCCTCCAACTATCTTGATAGTTCCCTGCAGAACTTGCTCCAGTGTACCAACTTCTGCCTTGAATGGCTGTACCCAGGACTGCATGCATTGTTCTAGATGCGGCCTAATTAGTACCAAGTATAAGGAAATCACATCTTTCTTTGATCTGCTGGTAGTCTGCTGTTGACACAGCCCACTGTTTTTTTCCCTTCATCACTGTCAGCATACTATGTTTAACCAACCCACTGTCCACCAAGACATTGAGGAAGTTAGTGAGCCAGGGTGGGCTTCTGGACAGTCCCCTAAGGAACTCAGATGAAAAAATGGGGTATGAGCCATTAACCCTGGAATTCAATGATCCATCTGTTTTCTACTCATGTACCTGTCCATCCATCTAGTCCATAAATGCATGGTCTCAATATTAGGATGTCATGGGAGATTGTGCTAAAAAACTTGTTTAAGTCAGAGCAGATGACATCCCCTGCTCCCCTTAAACATGAATTCAGTCAAGCCTGTCATCTCATTGCAGATGCTACTGTGTTGATAAAGAATTAAAATCCATGCTACTCCAGACCACTTTTTTGTAAAAGAACATGGTATAATCATACCGAGTATAAACATTCATATTCTCTGTGGTCATCTTTACCACCAAAATTAAGCTGGCGGAAAATCTTTACTCACATGTTTTCTCTGAAGTAGCATAAATCTGCTAGCAAAATGGAATATCTGTGACACGTGCAATCACATGATTAACACTTCTATAGGAGCACTACTAATAAAATTATTACCGAGAAAAAAAAAAAAAAATTTCTGTGAGTCAAGTTCATGGGAAGTGTGTTTCAGCTTCATGCTGTTTAAAGATGCAGTTAGTATTTTTTTAGACTTTTATCCATATTTCATGCAATTTTAATGAAGTGTTTTCTTAAGTTTGTCATCTTAATTCCTGGAAAAAAATTAACATCCATATTAATGTCCATATTAATCCATTATTATGATCTCCTTGTTGAGATCATAAAATATATTAATAAGCTCCTAATTATCATTTCTCTGCAGAAATTTTATAATGTTCTCTACAGATTCATATACATATACATATACACATCTAAAATATGAATGTTTTGATAAAAATACAATATATAAAATATAGATAAAAAGTTTTCAGAAAAACATTTCTTTTTCTGGACCAATGTGAAATCCCTAAAGGAAAATAAAATAATGTATTCAAATAAAATTGCTATTTATTATATTTTTACAGTATTACGAAAACCTCTTGCATAAAATTGAAACTGTGATGTGCTATCAAAATAAAAAAAGGAAAAAGTAAATCATGGAAAAGTAAGAAAAAGAAAAAGTAAATGTACTCGTTAAATATTTTCTATTCTGTGAAGCCTGTTCTTAATAACACCTTGCACTACACATTGACTAATCACAAACATCTACTACAGGAGACCTTGATGTGTATTGATAGGAGAGTTATTCTGTATAAAGTATAGGATTCAATTTTTGATGAGACTTGCTAAAAACATAAATATCTTTTGAAGTGTTCTTTGCTTGTAAACATAACATGTATTACAAAAACTGAATTCACACATTTTGTTTACAGTTAGCAATGTGAGTATTAAACTCTTAGAAATACATATGTGTAAGAGAAATAACAGAGTTTTTCTAGGAAAGGGGAGTGATTTTCAGAATTTCTCGAAAGCCACAATACTGCATATTCCTCAGAATAAATGTTGAGATCCTACGGTTCCTTAGCTTTAGGTCACCACAACCCATAACTTGGTTGCTCTTTTTTTTTTTTTTCTGTTCCCAGGATATGTAAGACACTCAAGACTTGTATCAGCTCTGTATGGATTTCAGAGTTAGTCAAAGAATATCAAGACTTTAGAATGGAGTCTAAAGTTTGTTCTTGACAAATGAGAAAGTGAGAAATGAAAAACAAAATCCTAGTGTTGACTCGAGATGCACAGTGAAAAGAACAGGTAACAAACTCCCAGCAGATATCCAGGATAAAGTGAGAAACACCCAAACCCAGCTGCAGTATTCAGTCTAATATAATCAGGGAAAATCACCATTTCTGATTCTTAAAGCACATTAGGAATAAAGATATCTCCATAGACATGTTTCAGTAAAATGATAGTACCACCAAAAATGAAACTTTTTTATTGACATTTTCTTAAGGTATATGTCTACATTTCCCAGAGTTATACCAATTGCTTAGGCTGGCCATTGATTCATGAAATGGGTGAAAAATATTTTTTTTTTCCTCCCTATCGAATGCTTGAAATTAGGGTTTATTTGCCAATGTTTATCATTCCGATTTATTGGCTCTAATTTATTTATTTCACAATCTGCAGGTTGATAATGTAATTACCAGCAAGGAGCCCTAATTTATTCAATAGCTGGTGCAAATGCCACAGTTTCCTTGTTTACATGAGGAGATTTTCACTAGTGCTGCTATCTTGGTCACTGATCACCACTGACTGAATCAGTGCTATTGCCATCTGGACACAAGCCCACATTTTTTTGATATGTGCTTAAACAGAATACAAAACTTTATAGCTGAATGACAGATACCTTCATTTCAGGTAACATAAAGACACTGGTAATCACTCCTACACTCATATGCACTAAAAATGAAGAAACACATCCTTGAATAAACAAACATAACCATGGTTATATAGTGGCAGGGTAATTTAACTATGCATAGCTACTTTGCAGGGAAGAACTTCTACAAACCAGGAAAAAAAAATTAATAGATCAAAGACATCAGAAGGAAAAAAAAAATGAGAACATGATGTTATTATGCCTGTATGTATGAAATACCACAATCAAGAAAATATCAAACATTGATCTATGAGAGACTGGGAACTTCAGTGATTAGATAGACCTTCTGTTTCTTGGTCACGAACAGCTTGTCTGCAATCTCCTATCTTTGGCCAAACTTCTAGTATAGCTTTACACTTGATGAAACCACACATTTTAGCAATATTATTTTGGTCGCTGAATTTTGGGAGTTTGTATTCAGTATATCACAAAAAAAAAAGAAAAAAAAAAAAAAAAGCAGACCAGATATTGATGAAATTTAATACACAAGCAAACTTCCTTGAAGCAAGGGTCCACTTGGACTTTTGGACTTCAACATCAACAGAGTTGATGCTCTGTTCTAAAACCAGAGCACTGAATATTATAAATAGTACCTTAATTTTAACCTCCGAACTACTTTTCAGGAAAGGCATTTGAGGAGAAGGGCTCCCTCACAACAATAACTAATAAAGAGAATCAGTTACTGCAATTGAGTGCTTCTGTTGTGGCTCAGTTCATTACAACTTCTCACAGCCTTTTTAACCAACAAAAAGTGAAAGAGAGATGTAAAAGCCAATTGGAAAATATTGTTTGCCAAAATGCTATGGACAACAGAAGACTAGGTGGGGAAATAAGGCCAATTTGACTTTTGGATTCAAGACTATTTTTAAAAAACACAATCAAATCCAGCAGTGAAATCAGTACTTAAAAGTTATTTCTTCAGTTTTAAATAAAAACTGAATTGAGAGGAATTGAGTGCAGAGTTTTGGTGAACATTTGGACTCATACTGGAAATCGTCATTTGGCTTACCATCAGTGTATGCCACTCTATTAGATGGGATCTTTTGTTATAAAAGAAATGAGATTATTTCTAAGTTTCCTTTTGCCGCACAGAAGAAAAAAAAAAAGGTGAAACAAGCCTGTAGACCTTCTGGTCTCAACACTGATTCAAACAGGAGCACTTAATTTGCTTCATCAAATCCAGCACTTTATCATAAAGGGAGATATTGAAACGAAAACCCATGGATTGGAAGACCTGTTTGTGATGTAACACAGAGGATTGTAGCAAAAACATATCACAAGTCAGATATGCAACAGCAGTTTATAACATCTCTAACTCCTTCCCACCTCAATTTATACTTCTGATAGTTGCTACAGTTAGCAGGGAATCCCTCCCTTTCAGTAATCCTCCCTTTAAAGCCCCTGGAGCTTCCTCCACACTCATGGCACTCAGCACAAGTGCCCGTGAGGAAGGGTTGCAGAGTCTCTGGTTTCTGTCACTTTAAAAAGCATGATAAAGCAAATGAAAAGAAAGTATGATTTTCAAAGGTGTTGGATTTTTTCCAATGCCTCCATAATCAACTTAAGGAAGCACATGAAAGGTAAGCAGAACATGTGAAGAGGATTTTCAAGAATATTTACTGTTTGTGTGGCTCTGCTCTCTTTAAAGGTACAGGAAATTTCTCCGCAACATCATAGACAGCAGATGTAATTTGGTATTAGAATCAAAGTAGAACATAACCCCTTTTATCTGGTGACAATCTTTTTGCAATTCCTTGATATTCAACAATCACAATTCAATAGCAAGCTACTTTTCAAAGCACTAAGCTAAAGTGTAAGGAAATAGAATGGGGACAGGCAGGTTCCTCTTTCTAGATCCACAGAAAGCAGCTTGAACAGAAACTATTTAGAGAGGAGATTTTGCAGCTAATATATATTGAAGGATCTTTTCATGCACAGACTATAGGCAGTGATTCTTTTCCTTTCTTTAAATCACAAAAGGAAACCACGAGCAAACAATGGCTTTAAAAAGAGAAACAAACGTTAATTCAACTTTATACAGAGTTTGTTTGCCTCCGCCCACCCCCCTGCATATGTATAAAAATGATGAAAAGAATTTTAAAACACCACATAATGAGAATTATCCAACATTTTTACCAAAAATTAGAAAAATTCTGTCGTTACTCCAACTTCAAATATTTGAAAACTTGTTCCCTAAAAATTAATACTTTTTTCTTCTTCTTTTGCTACATAGCCATCAGGAGTTATCACTATAATATATGTAATAAGCATTATACATTGGTTTCAATAACAAGTCCACGAATGAAGGTTTCCAGCTATAACATGCAACAATATGCGTTTTGTTGCTTAAATTGATCTGTTTAAGCAGTGTGACATTATCATATTGTAAGTATGTTTAATCTACCTTTTGAAGAGGATAGGAATATTGGCTGTAAGCCGCTATAAGCCTTTACCCTATTTTAAAGGAAAAGTTAAAGACCAAAAGTAGAGAGCATAAATACACAAAGCCTTGGCGCCCTCCTTCCATTTCAGCACTCTGCACTGACCTCTACTGGTTTCTCCACTTCAGGTTTCATCAGTATGAAACAATCCACTTTCATTGAACTTTTGCATTCTTTTCTTCAAATTCAGGGATG
>WBMY01007248.1:5987-40895 GCA_013397315.1 Donacobius atricapilla | reverse complement strand
CACATGTGGGCAACTGAAAATCTTGTTAAGACTTCCTATAACTTATGAAGGAGTGAAAGACATTGATTTTCACTGAACAAGGTGTAGACTGGATCACCATGAGACCATCTTCTTTCCAAAAGGCATTTCAAAGCAGTACTTTCAGTCAGCTCTGTGCAAAATATTCCACAACAGCCCCAATAACTTTTTTCCTTACCTCTGGTATCCCAGTGAGGTCACATTCTGTTAAAAACATCCTGTCAAGCTTGGTACAAAAGGGCTCCAAAGAATCAGAATGCAGAAGCTATGCAACTTGCTGACTAACTTTGCTCTGTGTTATTTACCAACCACACAAAGAAAATGCTGTCTATTCAAAACACAGTTCAAAACTCTCTTCACAGAAAGTGAGTGAACAAACAGTCCCATGTCCGATGCTGTAGTCACATCTCCCATGAGGCCCGGTGATAGCTCTGGGGCATGGGACGGAGTGACACCACCAGCAGTCACTACAAGGCACTTTTGTAAACAAGTTGTGTGTGTGTGTGTGCAGAGGAGGAGGCGGGTGTTACTCTTTCTGTGTCTTAATATTCTGCTTTATTTGCTTTATCAGGTTGAAGCAGAACTTCAGTCTTGCTTAGTCTACTGGGTGCATTTGCTATAGTCCTTGCACAGGACTTTCCTCATCGTAACCTTTATTTTCTTCCAGAAGGGATCTAAAAGGAACATATGGAATTTGTACAGGATCTAGATTTGGAATCCTGGAGCTCAGTTAAGCAGCAAAAGTTAGTTCAGAATCTTCCAGATTCATCACAGGAACTGACAAACTCAGTGACTTACTCTACTTAATGACCAGAAAAAAAAAATAAATAATGGTCTAAATATTATTTTAAATTCATCTATTCTTTGTAAATTTTTACCCCACTAGTTACAAAGCCACACCTTGGCAGAGAAGAAAGAAATGTCTTTTTCAGCCCCCTATAGGAAGAGAATTACTATACAGACCCAGCACTTCCAGTACTGACCACTGGCCTCTACTCACACCAAGCCACTCCAGTGCCTTTCCTTACACTTACAATAAATCACAAACAGCTGTTTCCAGATTTGGAAGGATAAATAATTTTTTCTCATAAATCTTTCTGTAATTTCATGCTTTAACTGTCAGACCAGCCCTGAAATCCAATTTTTGTCACACAGTCCAAACCAACCTCACTTCTTATCTCCAAGGTATCCCTTCACATGCTTGATATTTTTTCCTTCATAGTTCTTAAATAAATTTTTTTGATATGTTTTCAAAGGCCTAAAACACAGGTGTTATAAAAGATGAGGAAAATAAGAGACATGGTGACATGTAAAATAAACTCAAGCCACTTTTTTTTTTTTTTTTTAATGGGGTCTTGATCTGCACCTTTATAGGTTTATGACATAGGTTATTCCAAATCTGTATTCCAGGAATAAGTATCATTCCAGGTATGACATGAAGCACATTCAACTGCTGAATGGTCCATGACCAATAATTGGATAACAAAATGCTTTTAAAATGTAAAGGTTTTCTAGAAATACATAAACCCTTAAGATACCTAGATACGTTTCTTTCATGCAAACTTGAAAACAAGGTCTCTAAAATACTAATGGTGAATGACCTTACTAGTAAAATTGTACTCAGTAACTCAGGATTTTTAAAACAAATATGATTGTTTCTCAGTATCCAACAATCAACCGGTTTTTGGTTTGAGCTGTGCCTTGTCAAGCAGTACCATTCTCCAAAAGCAACTACTTACAGATATCAAGTGAACCTTCACTTGTCCATAATAGCTGAAGATATTATACCAGTTTTTATTGCTTTTTAGTCTAGACTTTAAAGAGCCAATAGGAAGTTTTCTGCTGATCTTTGAGTTTTGGGGGTTTTTTTTATATTTCAATTTTACAGTACAAGTTCTTCTCATCTCATTAAAATTAGTAATGTACTAGAGAAAAGTATACATCTAGTCTTCCCCTTTCCCAATGACCTCAATTTTATGTACCTCAGGAACATGTACCCTACCTACTAAAATACCGCAGAATGCAGTAAAAGTTGATTATTTTCACATACAACTATGAGGTAAGAAAGTTTATAATCATTGTTTTATGGACTAGGAAAACCTTACTTAGGTCTTCCTGTTAAGCTTTTCTGAGCCCTAGAACCTATTTTTGAATAGGTCAGAACCAGCATACAGAAGGCTGTACACAAAAGCTAGGTCTATAAAACATTAAGCCTCTCAAGTCCAAGTATCTGATGACTTTTTCTTCTCTGTTCCTGATCCTGTAACAAAATTTTGAAAGGTACACTTTATTTTTATAGAGAACTCTACCAAACTACATGAGTAAAAGGAATCTAGCAAATTAAATTGTGTTAAGATCGTACTCCTTTATATAATTCTAATAGATTATTTTTTTACTTTTTTTACTTTGTTGATCCTTTTGGGTCCCATCCAACTAAGGATATTCTATGATTCTCTAAAAATCAGCAACACAGTTGCAAGACAGCAAAAAGGGGGGACGTTGCCGTGTTAGAGAGACAGTTTCATGTTCTCTTGTTTAATGCTGTGGATTTCAGTTCTTTGATGCACGTGAGGTTATGTGTGCCAGAAGCTTTTTGTCATTTGCAACTTGACATTCTATATTCCACACACAAAATGGCACTCATTGAAGGGTGCCCTTTAGGCACTGTCCGTCCTTTGAATCCTTTCTAGAGATGGACACCTGTTCCCTAAATTTTTGAGATCTGGACTGTCAGTGACTCCATCCAGCTTCACAAGGATTATCAGGTTGTTTTATTCATGAGTCTCAAAACTAAGACAGCAAAGTCAGGCTCAGATTAGAAGTTCCTCCTATCTACTTATCACAATGTATTAATTTAACAAAACCAGCTGCAGTTTATATGTGTGCTTTTCAAGAACTGCCATATATTTTAGTCTCATTGAGAAAGAGGGTTAGAAAGTTTAAGTTTTGGTATTGATTTGCCAAATCTGTCACATGGGAGTTAAGACATGAGCCTAATAACATGTTTAATGCCAAAGACTCTTCTCTCTCTCCCAAATAGCTTCACCAGGGAACTGAGATGAAGATTGATACTAATTGTGCACAGAGAGGACACCTAGCTGTAGTCACCAGTCTGATACAGAATTCTCTGGGGATGACAGGCAAAGCTGGTAAACAGAAATGGAAGGAGGTGGAAAGAAAAAAAGGAACAAAAATGCTGTTTCTGGCTATTCACAAAACATACCCATCATTTTAAAAATAAATCAAAATACACACACAGAAAAATCAGGTAAGTCATGGATAAAACAGGTATGTCATAACTCCAGGAGCAACACTGAATAGCAACCAGTCACATGTTCCCATCAGGTGGTTTAAAAATAAAGAAAGATTTTTAAAAATCCTGTGCTTCCTCCTGTTCCCTGTAATTACCATGAATTACAGTCTGGAGTGATTCTATAGAGATGGTTGAGGGGACTGAGGTGAATTTGAAACAGATAAGAGCAGGGTAAACCACTCCAGTAGTCAGGCTCATGCAAAAGTACTTAACCAGAAACAAATGCTGCTGATGCTTTTGTTCTGGTCTTTTACTGAAGCTTATTCTGGCCTTCTGATGTGCCTCCTATAGGTTGCCTCTGCCAGGCAACTGTGCATGTGCTCACAGTCCCAACTGCTAGCATCACATTTATTTATTTATTTTGAACCCAAATAAACTCTTAATGGCTTAACATAAAACATTTGGAATTTTTTTTTTTTTTTGAAGCACACTAAATAATAAAAAAGCCAGAAGCACAAAAGCACAAAAAGCCATAAGGGAATGAAAGAGATGATTGTTCAAAGCCCTATTAAAAGGTTTGTTGCTTTATTTATATATTTTTTAACAACACAATTTCAGAGCCTTTTAAAACAGACTCCTCCTCCCCAGTTGCCTGCCAAGATAGTACTTAAACGAGGGAGGGAGAGCCCGCTCTTTAAAAGAAGATGGTATCTATAAGAGAGAGAAAGAAAAAAGAGCTATATAAAAAAGCTTTCCCAAAACAGTTGTCCAGAAGGGTCAATGAAAAGAAACAAAAGGTATGAAATGACAATTAAATGGAAAGGAGATGAGAACATTAAAGCAGAGCACACTGAGAGGAGAGGGTTTTATAGCAAAAATGGTTCTGTAAAGGTCATTTTAGTTACTCCATTATACTAACCATGACCCATATTTAGTCATCTGTCAGGTAGTAATTGCAAAGCGCTTCACAAAAATTAACTGTGAAAGCCCTCTTTCATGAAATAGGTGAGGGAGAGAGATCCACTAGTGGGCAGGCAGAGACCATGCTGCTTCCAGAGAAGACCAGAAGACCCTTTGACAGCATAATGTATTACAAACAAAGCAACAGGCACAGAAAGCTTAATCCTCCTCTTGGTGTGTTGCATTATTTCATTGCAGGTATTAAGCAATTTGTCTGGGTGGAAGACATTTCAAGTGCAGTTAAAATATCTGGAGATAAAGTTCATACTCATTCTCCTTTGCTTTAGAAGCAATTAGTCTGGGTCTCACTCTTAAAATAAGTTCCTCCAAAAATTATCACTGGTTGAAAGCCTGTTGTCTCAAAATGCTGTCAGCAATCACCATCACAGACACGATTACAAATCCCCAGGTAACTCATGGAAATCTGAGTAAATGCTGCCAAATGAGCTTCGGCATTAACAGGGTAGGGCTGGCACAGCTGCCAGTGATGGTATGTCCATGGTGACCTTTGCTGCCAGGGAATGGTCTGTGGTTTGTTCTGGCTGGATTTTTGTACAGCTCATGACACTGCTTGTAGGCATTAGGAATGATCTATCTCTGTTTTGAGTATGAGAAATCTCCTGTGCAGTTGAGGAGGGAGTGTGAAGAGCTGCGCCTTTCCTCGTATGCTACAATCAGCCACATCAGCTTGCACTGTCAGAGCCATTGGACTCTGGGGCAGTCTACATCACAAAAGGGGTGCAGAAGCCTTAGATACTTCCCATCTTTTTAGAACAAGAAAGAAATTAATGCAAGAAGATACTTTTATTGTAGCTTTGATGCAACAACAACCAAAGGAAATCATCTGACTCCTGAACACACTTTTATTAGAAACACCTCTGTTTCAGAACTGGTATTTCATCCTGTGAAACCAAAGATAGCTTTCATTTTCCTTTCAGGTATTTTATGATATGAAGTACCCATTTCAGCAGCAGTCTCTAAATAAACTCAGCTGAAAACATTTAAAGGAAAACAACTGAAAACTTTTCAAGGACTCTTAGATTCCCAGTCAGAGAGCCTAAACTTAATGTAAGGGTTATAGATTAAGGTGCAGATAAATTCTTCAGAGATTATCCCTTTCCTTAACAGGTTATTTTAGCCTAGGTTTGATTTCCTAAATCTCTCAGGTCCTGAATTGGAGACTAGGAAACGCAAAAGACTTTGAAATGTGGTATGCAATGTATCTTTCTGCATGACACAGCTCTGAAGCTGCTAGCAGCACACTGACTTGTGGTTCTGAGATCAGGGCAAAAGCCAAGCTAGGGTCTTTTTTCAGTGTTGCCCAGTTTACTGGGCCTCTCCATGGGAAAAGAAAGGATCCATTACCTTATTTATCTACTGAAGGAAAACAGTGCAATCTTTCCTAAAGGAATGTTTGAAAGTATCTGAAATAATCCAAGGTTACACAGATTAAACTAACAGACTTCTATTGAATATGGCTTGTACCCCGGAGTCCTATAAAATTTTCTTTCTTGTATCATACTGCTTTTTAATGAAACAGTGACTAAACTATGAAATATGCTGTGAGGCCTAGCAACTCCTTGGAAAATCCATTAAAAATAGTCAAAAGAGAGAAAAGTGAAACTACATCCAACAGAAAGTACAGAAAGACTTCCAGTACCTAAGGAAACTCACTTTTTACGTGGCATGGCCAGGACACTGCAATTTCTCTTTACCATCCTGACAAGACAATGGGGTCCTTGTCACCTGAAGCTGTTGAGACCCATGTTTCCTGCTGACTGAAGGAAGGGATCCTAGCAATACATCCCTCACCAGTGAGTGCCACGGGAGGCAGAGCCAGAGAAGCTCACCACTTGTGAGGCTTACAAAGACTACAGCTGAACAGACAACAGCGATGACTGCAATCTCCGGCACGAGCCTCCTGGGACAGCAGATCAAAAGTGCTGTCTCTCTCTGAGGTAAAGATTCACTTTGTTCAGTGGTGCTTCAGTGTGCTCTAAAGTACAAGGCTATGTGGGGCACACAGTGCATGGTTTCCCCCTCAATTTCCAGAGGAGCCACTTAAATCCATTAGATGTCTCCTGTGAATTTTGCGGTAGAGTGTTCACGGTGAAGGTGTTCATTTCAGAATCCTCACTTTAAAAAACAGTTTGTGTAAACTAATCACAATCTAATTAAGAACAATATGGGAACTGCCTTTTTGGAGAGCCATTAGTAGAAGAGAGCATCTTGATGTGAGTCCCTGAGGATGATGGGGCCAACACCTGACTCACTAGATGTACAGAAAAGTCTCAGGAGGGTTACAAAGTGTGGTTATGTGGGTGATGCTGGTTTTTTTTAGCGCTTGCTTTTGGCTTTGAGAAGAGCTCGGGCTGCCACCCAGCGGAGAAAGCTGCAAATTACGCATCAATTTAACTTCCCAGTCGCAGTAGGAGGGTTGGCTCTCTAGCTCTCCTGTAGTGGGAAAGGGACCACCTCAATGATTTTATTGCTTAGTGCCCACCAATTATTCTGGATCACTATATTTCACATAAAATTTCAAATATATTTTTAAAATGTTAACCTAGAATCTTAGAGTTGAAATTTTGCCTTGCATTCCTGCAGTGGTAGTTTCTGTAGGACAAAATTGGACTGATTGTTGAATAAATTTCCTAAAGAAATTGTGCTAAATACTTGTTATATTATTGTTTCAGCCATAATGTAACTTTTCTTCTACATTTTATTTGGCATTTTTTATGACCAAGTATAGGATTTTGCACAGATGAGATCACTTGCACTATAATTTTACTAGCAAAAATATACAGCAAGAACAAAGGACATTCCTGTAAAACCTCCAAATCAGACTGGAATTACTGTCAGGATAGATAAGAAAGAATGTCAATCCCGTGTATTGACAAGAAAAATTAGGCACAATTCAACATCTACTCTGATTTATGTAAGTGCTATATCATTTTGCTTTCTATTAACTCATATCTGGCATACTGCTGCTCTAGCATAAACCTGCTTTCTGACTGATTTTCTTTTTAAGCATTCAAAATAGTATTTCAAACAGTATTTTGAACATCTTTCTTGCGTACAAGAATGAGAAAGTGGAACTTACCAGGGACAAAATTAAACAATCTAGTCTCTTACCAAGCTGTGAATGGGTAAAACCAATTCTCTGACCAGGTATGTCAGATTTTACAGAAAGCTTCTGGTATCTTGGAAATTTTTTCCCCCTCTTTGTCTGAGAGGTGTGCAAATGCTTTGTGTTTAATTGCAAATAGGACCATTTCCCTCGTAGGTATTACTCTTGCTTTCAAATTTGTACTTCATCACACTAGGAATACTCAGTATGCTTCAGCATACTAAGAAAGTGTTGCTTAGGTTTCTGGAATGACACTAACTACCAGATCAGGAATCTTGCACTTGCTTGTTAGCAGTGCCTTCTGTTAAAAACTTTCTACTTATGATATTTACTCACCAGACAAGATGACGTTTGTCTACTTTAAAGTTCTACGGTTAAGGCATTCACCTAGGATACAAACTTCAGGCTCTTGCTTCCATTGTAACAAGACAGAGTGTTTTGAAACCCATCTCTCTCTGCTTATCTCGTGTAGTCAACAATCCCCTACATTGCCACATAGCCAGAAAATGTTCCCAGGAGCATCCCTTCTGGGTCAGGTTACAGAATATAAGAATACATCTTTTCTCATATATATATGAGGACGAGTGACTTTGTAGAACTGCAGTTAGAGGAACAAAGATAGAAAATCATTTGGCTCCAAGCCGAAGGGAATTTTCCCTTGTTTTCTGTATTGTGTCTAAATTCTGGAACAAAACAGCACCTCAAACACTTTGTTTTCTATTTTGAAATGAGAGACTAAATCTCTGTGACTGCAGTGACTGCTCTGGTTGTGTGCTTATTCTATCCTAATCTGTGCCTTACAAGGATAGAAGTAATTTAGTGGTTTTTTAAGAGTTTGCTGCTGATAAACTCTGCATGGTTATTAGCCCATGTTTGAAGGACAGCTTTGTGCCTTCATTTCTGTCTGAACTGTAATTTCTGCTGCACAACAGCTTCAAAAGGTATGGCACTTACAGACTTTATTATCTTTAGGCACTCTTGACATTCGGTGACATAGCAGTGTTTTCTTAAAAAATCTGGCCAAAATTTTAACTTGAAAATTTCCCTAGACCTCTAGAAAAATTCTTAACAGTTCAATTTAAAAATTTGGAACACAAGCATTAGAAAATTTATAACAATGAACAAATCTGAAATCATGAAGGGGCGTGTGCTCTTTTCCGAGGGTTCCGATTAACAATTTCTGGTCAATATATTTTCATACCACAGGGGGGAGACACAAGAACACAATTTCTTCACTGTAAACGACCCGTTGCCCTTACATCCCGTGAATTACGTTTGTCAGGAAAGTTGTCTAGACCATTTGCTCTCTCTTTAACACCGTACTGGCTCTGGAAACAAAAGGGCTGGCACAGAGGAGTTTCTACTCTATACCACATCATAGAAAACAGACTTAAAATTCAGGGATATTAGGCTTCCACTGATGTACATGGAAGGAAATGTGCAAGAAAATCACAAGTAACCTCCCAAGAAGACAATACAAATGGTGAGCTTCTAGGCTTCCCTCTCAGAAAAAGATTTTGTTCTAGGAACTTAGAAGTGAGAAAGATTAATTATTTCCCATTAAATTTGTCTTGGTTTTGTATAAACTTCTTATGGGATCAGCATTTTATTCTAGCTATTTATAGCTGCCATCATAAGAATGCTGCTATAATTTTAAGGCAAAAGAAGTTCAGCTACAAGCGTAGTTTGTGTTACCATGGGTAGCAAATTTCATATTTAGTAATTTCTACATAAACTTCTGTTGATGGAACAACTTAAACCCCTCAAGAATAAAAAATATCCACCCAGTATGTGGAAGTTTCTAAATTTGATTTGGTTCAGAGCAATGCCTCAAAATTCATTTCTCCACCACTTTTGTAGCTGAATTACTCTGAGTTGCCAGTCAAATAAAATTTAGCATTTTTTTCTCCAGCCCTGCAGTATACCTCAGTTTGGTTAAATACATCACAGAATGGGCTGAAAACTGCGCTACATCTTGAAGCATTTGCAAACCAGCACCAAGAGTGATATAAACCGAGGTAAAGGAATGCTGCAGAGGTGAACAGCTGTGTTGACAGCAATACAAGAATTCTAACAATTAATTCAGCATTTGGACTTATCTAGTGTAAACTAGAGATAGTAGGTGTTCTGGCAGCTGTTGAAACTCATTTCTCTGTAATTTCTAAAAACATAAACTGAAGAACACATGAGAAAAAAAAGAAGATTGCAAGACAGAAACCAGAAAAAGCAGAAAGCAAAACAAGCCCTATTAATATGAGTTGTTCAGAAACTTCCCTGTAGTCATCACATTGAGCTTAATAGTCCAAAAATTACTTTGTGTTCCCCTTGTCTTCAAGAGAATTATATTTGCTATAAAAATCAGTACACTGATAAGACTGTAAAATAGACAATAATTTTATGCTTGAAGACATAAAAAAGTCAATTTTTCTTGTGCATTATTTCAATGCATAAACCCTCTTCATTTTATGGGTCAAATGGAACAGATCTATATTTCTTTAAAAAGGGATAAAAACTCTGGAATTATTCAACTTGTTTCCAAAGATCCTTAACAAAATACATTGCTCTGCCTCACAAAGTCATTTTTACCAATCAAATAAATTAACCTCTTGAAAGAAATCCTTGCAGAATTTTGAGACTCTTATACACCAGGGTACGTAGTATTATTGCAACACATTTTGAATTATCTAGTAATTGCTCAAAGCTGAATTTAAGTTGCTCAGAGAGCTGAATCAGAACATGCTTTGTCTTGACAGAAATACGTTAACAAGGAAGGGAGGAAAAAAACAAGCAATGCAGCCTCATCAGGACAAGCTTTGTTTAATGAGAATGATTGGTTTTGAAACCACTGAAACACTTCATTTTGAAATTGAACCCAGTGATGTTAGAAGAGTGCAGAGAAAATAGCTTAACTTAATGAAATTCTTAAAATATCCATTTTCAATGAAATTTTTTTAGCATTATAAACTCGAAATACTGATATTATAAGAAAAATTATTTCAGAATACCTCTACAATGCTTTTGGTATATCCTCATTATGTTATTGTGTCAGAGAATCTGATAAAAAATGTTGAACTCTGAAACACAAACAATAAGATATTTATGAAAGTTCCATTTAAAGAGTTTTGCTGTCTAAACACTACAGTAGAAACTACCAGAGATTTTAAAGTAGTGTAAAAAAACAGAGTAGAAATACAATAAGGTATATATTGCAATGGTAATTATAAAGGTTACAAAAAAAAAAATTGAAAGGAGAGGACAGATCGATTACTACAAAAAATCACCATGTTCTTCAAAAGTTAGAATTGCGTGTGAGTTTCATAAATGCATACTACATGTTAAAAGGTTAAAAAAAAAAAAAGAAAGAACACTATAATCTGAGAAAAGCAGTGAATTTAAATGTGGGTTTGAGGCCTATAAATAGGCATTGCAGGCAACTTATATCTGTTACACATAATGCCTGCTCCATTCATTTCAATAGTTTTTACAAGTTTACTACATTAGGAAATTATTCCTTTCGGGAAAGGGAATGAAATCTTGAAATCAGAGAAGAAATTGGAACAAACACACTGACAAAGACATATGAACAAATAAAATGAAAAAAAATATTAGAAAGTTTACAAATGGACTGGCTACAACTGAATCTAATGAGAGGAAATGAAATAAATTAAAAAGCAGTTATTCCCATCAGAATACAAAAATCAGAGAATGCAGGTAAACAAAGAGACAGGAGAAGAATTTGAAGAAATGAAGTATTAAAAAAAAAAAAAAAAAGCGAAGTTGCAAAAGCAAGTGAAAACAATAAAAGTGAATGGATGACAAGAAGTGCAGGGAAATAGACCCAAGCATACCAAATTTATCCTCACTGAAATGGCAAGAATTCATTCGCTTTCCTGAAAGGAAATTCTTCCTTTCAGGAAAGGGAGCAAAATCTTGAAATCAGAGAACAAAGTCTAACAAAAGCTCTGGGAAGGAGATAAGAAAAAATAAAACCAAATAAACAAAATTAGAATATTTGGAAAAGAGGTGAATGTCATTGTTGGACACACAAACACGCACACATTTTGTGTGGTGAGAAGGCATGAACTGTTTATAGCATTTCTACAAAGGCCAGGGATTGGGGGAGAAGGTTGACACCTCTCCCCATCCCATTGGTCAAGACAACTGTCCATCAGCTGTCCATATCTCTAAGACCAAGAATGTAAACTAACTTGAACTAACAAAAACATTGCTTCTATTTGTAACACCTGTGTGTGAGGAAAAAACCGAAGAACTGTGAACTGTGAGAGACACACAGAAGGCTGAAAAATCAGGGTGACAGGTGACTACAACCAAATGGACTGAGATGAAATGAGGGCAGTGAAAATGACCAAAAATTGCCAAAATTACTCCAACTAACAACCCAAAATCAGGGGAAAAAAAGTAAACAAAGAGAGAGGAGAAGAAAGTAAAGAAATTAAATGTTAAAAAAAAAAAGAAGAAAAAATCCAAAAGTAAGTGAAAACAATAAAAGTATAAAAGTTAATGGGATGACAAGAAGCATAAGGAAATGGACAGAAGATTGCCCAAATAATCCTCATTGAAATTTCCAGATTTCATTCCCTTTTCCTGAAAGGAAGGATTTAATTTCCATTTTCCTGAAAGGAAGAATTCCTTTCAGGGAAAGGGAATGAAATTTTGAAATCAAAGTCTTAGAACCACTCTGGAAAGGAGATAAGAAGAAATAAAATGCAAATGAACAAAATCAAAAAATTTGGAAATGGAGTGACTACAACCAAATGGACTGAGATGAAATGAGCAGCAGTGAAAAGGACCAAAATTTGCCTTAATTACTCCAACTAAAATTGTGAAATCAGTGAAGAAAAGTTAACAAGGGGGAAGAAAGTAAAAAAAATGAACTGTTAAAAAAATAAAAGGAAAAACTCTGAAAGCAAGCAAAAATAATAAAGGGCATGGGATGGCAAGAAGTGAAGGAGGGAAATGTACCCAAGCTTTGATAATTATTCCTTATTAAAATCACAGGATTTCATTCCCTTTTCAGAAAGAAATATCTTTTAGGAAAGGAAATGAAATCTTGAAATCAGAGGGAAAAAAAAAAGTGGAACAAACACTCTGGCAAGGAGATCTGATCAAATGAAATGCAATTTAAAAAAATGAGAAAATTTGCAAGTGGACTGACTACAGACAAATGTACTGAGATGGAATTAGGTGAAGTGAGAATTTTGATTTCATTAAGTATCAAGTGGGAAGCTTCGGCCCATTCCCCTGCACTTCATATCATCCCAGTTGCTTTTAGTGTTTTCACTTTTTTTCGGATTTTTCCCTTTTTTTTCAGTCTTCCATTTCTTCAATTTCTTCTGGTGTCTCTTTGTTAACCTTTCTCCTCTGACTTTTAGGTTTTGATGGGAATACCTTTGGCAAGTTTTATACAGGTGTTCCATGATAACATAGTCTCTGTAACACCAGAATATAAAGTAGGGATGTGAACGTGAGAGGCACATATCAATGTAATACCCCAAAGATATACAGCAAGAGTTCCTGAAAAGATGTCTGGAGAAATCCTAGAAATCGTAATGAGGAAATTCACAGTGCTGGAACTTCACAGGATGACTTTAGACAGATTCAACAGCAACCAGAAGGTAATCTGGGGTTTTAGAAAAGGACTCAGCTTGACAGGCCATGTAAGAGTCTATAAGAGAAAACCTGTGTTTGCAGAGAGAGACCTGGGAGTGGGAAAGCACTCAGGGCAGTGCTCAATCTGTCTGACATTGGCAGAAATCACTTCTGCCCTTGCAACCCTCTGTAGGTCTGACATAGCACAGACCCTGTCTCACGCAGTGGGCAGGCTGAGCCACAGTTGATGGTGACAGGACAGGGTGTGGTGGAAGAAGGACTCCCCATCTCAGGAGAGGGAAGTGTCAAAAGCAGGAGTAAAACCATCTCCAGCAGGGTAGGCAAGCAGAGAAACACAAAAAAAGTGGGCATGCCAGTAACCATTCATATAAAATGCGCATATAGGAGGGAAACAAAGGTGTGCCTGACTAAAAATTCTTTACATTACTTATGAAAAGGGTATTTAGAACCTGGTAAGTTCATTATAATGGTGTAAGTGACTTGTGAGATTTATCTACTGCACTGCTGGTATTGCAGCAGCTCTCTTGTTAGAGAGTAGAAATGAGCCAAGACGGACTTCTTGTTCATCACAGCATGAAAAGGGTCCTGGTTTATTCCTCTTTACAGCTTAGCCACCCTGACTCCAGCTATTCACTGGCTCTGGCTGCAGCAAGCTCCTACTGTAGGTTTCCCTTGCAGCCTCTGACTGCTGGTTATTTCCTGCAACACTCTGACTGCAGGTATTGGTTTGCAGACTCTGAATGCAGGCTTTTACCTTGCGTGACTGCAGGTTCCAACACCAGGCTCTAACTGCAGGCCCAGACTGACCTCACAGCAGTGTTTCTCTCTGCCCAGGATCTTTCTACTTCATAATTCTCTTACACTTTCTTCCTCAAAGTTCCCATTCCTTCATTATTTTTTCTCCTCTCACCACCTAACCTGCTCTCTTTTATCACGTTCATTTTTATTGGCTAAAGCTGTGACTCATTAGGGGTGAGGCTGTACTGGGTAATTAACACAGCTGTTACTTATCACATCAAGGTCACCTGTATTCTGTTTTCCTACAGCTGGCATTGGACTGGAATCAGTTAACTGATTTCCAGTTAATTATAACATTAACTTGTCAGAACATGTTTAAATCCTGATTCAATATGAACCACGTGAGTTGATACTACTTCTATATAATAACTTCCTCCGCGAAGAGAAGAACCTGAATGGAATTTCTAGACAAGCTTCATGTATTGAATGATTCACATGTGATTCACCTGTTCCATGGCCGTATGTAAAACAATGTAGTTAAAAGATAACAATGTTAAGAGACCTGGCACTGTGGGATGAATGACGCCAGGCTGAGTCAAGATTGGAAAAGGAAATGCTGCAGTATTTTTCTGGTTTTCTGTGGTCAGCACAAAATGTTAGACCTTGAGCAGACTTACCCAGAAATTTCGGGCTTCTTGATTGTCTTCAGTTTTTGGCTGTCTTGTCTTGTGAAGATAGATGTTGCATTCCTAGCAAGATCAAATATAAAACCTGAGCTTGACTACAGACTTCTTGCTGTGTTTTAACCAGGAGGCTGTCAATTCTGAATATTCCATCAGCAGAAGTTTGCGATCTTCAAAACACAGAACAAAACTCTCGACCCTTTGCCCTCATGACCCCAAAAATTCTCTTCATTACTGATCATGGTGAGCCAGTCTAGATATTAATAAATCCATTATGACAATTTTGAAATTTACTGGTGGATCCACCACATGTATCTGTTAGTATGGAAGCTTTGTGTCAATTTAATTTTGAGCTAACAGGTTGTGACAGTGGCTAGAACCTTACTAATAACTCCCGGTAATAAACTTATTGGCAGTGAAAAATGGAACTAGACTTTTATGAAAGAGGCTAGGACTGAACCTAAGAATAATATCTAAATGAAGGGCATTAGCATCTTTTTTTATCCTGACCCCCAATTGC
This sequence comes from Donacobius atricapilla, assembly GCA_013397315.1. Lineage (NCBI taxonomy): Eukaryota > Metazoa > Chordata > Aves > Passeriformes > Mimidae > Donacobius > Donacobius atricapilla. The sequence goes on along the minus strand of WBMY01007248.1, from coordinate 25,965 downwards.
AACTCAAGACAAATGACACCCTTTAAAACAACACCCAGTGTCAACTGTGGGCACTTCAAAGTTCAACCTCAAAAGAGCTAGCAATGATTTCTGTGTTTCATGACAGTAACTGTTGTTTTCTTTTCTTTTCTCTGAAGCTGAGACACTCCAAACACCTTACTCATTTGTATGAGCAGGTAATAAAAACACTTATGCCAATGAGAATATATGAAGAAATACAGAAAACACACTGAAGTCTGTTTAATACATGATGGTGTTTCGTGCTTTCATAAATATATAGGATATATTCTTTGGCATACATGGAAACACATAGAACACAAAACACCACATCATGTCCCAGGTACTACAGTACCTCAGGATAGTTTTCTTGGTTTTTTTCCCTGCATTTCTGAACTTTGATTTACCTGTGAAAATTGCAGATTACTTGCACAAGCAGAATCAATCCTTTAAAGAGTAAAGAGGCTGGACCTTCAGCAGAAACCTTATATGCATTTCTATGACAACTGTTTAGGCACAATTTTTCAGGTCAAATTTTATTGCTTAAAGCAAAGTATCTGTGTGGTAATTTTTTTCCTGTCAGCTAAGATCGTAAATCCTATATTCTCTTATTACTCTAAGCAAGTTGGTTGAAGACAACTGGCATATCAGACCTGTCAGTACTGAGTTCATTGCATCATGTGCTAGATCTTCTGTGTATACACAGAGGTGTTCTAAAAGCACACAGGCAAATGATTCAAAACCATGATTTTTTCAGGGCACAAGATAGCAGGTTTCCTTTAATTAGAGTTCCCAAACCCCAAAGGACATTGTTTTTATGCCACAGTTTACAGATTGTGGCACAATCACCTTGAACAACCAACTGCCATGATGAGAGGCTTCGGTTCAGCCTAGTAGCAAAAGCACACACAAATATATGAATGTGTACACAAGTTTTCAAAAGTTTACTGTTCTTTAGGTAGCTATCGCAACACTATTGCTATAGATTGTCTACCTTAGAACGATGTATTATATATAAACATACTTGATTCATATTAAAACTAAATATCAAGGAAATATTCATCAAAATTTTCTGTTTAAATCTCACTAGATTTACAGGGAAAGAAGTAATGATAAGTTTAATTGCATGCCTAAGATTAGTGATACTAGATATCACTAATAGATATAAAACTAATTAGTTCTCTTCACAGTAAAACATTCAAAGGAAACAAATGTCTTTTATGTTCTCAGACAGAACTTTAAATTAAGTGACCAAGAAATATCTCTAAAGAATAAAATTCAGACCCTGAAAGGGCCCAGAAAAAAAAAACCAACCTGCCAAATTTCAGTTGATGGCATACAGAACGGAGAAAACTTAGGTATCTTCAGAAGAATGTACAGATATTTATGCTCTACCAAGATAAGCTAGAGATATTTACCTTTCCTGTGATTCTATTTTACTTGTTCCTGTCCTTCTGATCATCTCTCTTAACTGTCATGAAGGAACAATAAGCAAAGAATTCTGGAATAAAAATATGGAGGCTTGCATCTGCTAAGCCTACTCAGAGAACCGGGAGAAGAAAATGAAGAACTTGGAATGTTAGAGAACAGCAAAGAAAGCAGAAAAGCATTTTTTTTTAAGGGCAGAGAAAAGTGCCTCTTTCCAGAAGTTGCTGAGACCTGGAAAACAATTTTAACTCAGGCAGCTTAGTTTACCTGATGACTTTTTAGACACTCCTGAGTTTTACATAGACATTTTTGTGAGGATTGTATCTTAACACCTTGGAGATAACAAATATCTTTGTACATTTACTTTCCACCATCATAGAATATTAGATTTCCTGGGAATGTTACAGCTGGCATTTTGGAGTGCATTATAATTTGAGAAGTAGCCAAGTTGTAGCTAATTTCCTGCATAGCAGCCCTCACAGTGCTGTGCATTGTATTAGTAGTTTTGGGGGCTTTATCATTTAACTCAAAGTGTAAGGTGGCAAAAATATCTCTGGTTTATGACACTTCTGTTGTTGAAAAGTTTATGTCCCAGATTTGCACTTTACTATGCTAAAACTCCAGTAGTACCCATTTTGTACTACTGAAGATTTATGGATCACTACACATATCAGAATTCACTTTATAATTTAAAGCTTGAATTAAAGTTAGGATGATAACTTTATCCATCAAGCAAGAAGGATTTGGACCTGATAAGTTATGTTTGCAACAAAGATCAGTCCTTTTGAAAATATTTCAAAGCCAGTATTAAAGACATGAATTTCAGAAATCTTAAAATTCTTAATCACAGTCTTATACAAGTCATCTACAAGAAACTATGCAGTGAAGGCAACAACTGCCAGCATGGCTCCAAACCAAGGAATGAGGTTGTCCCCACTGATGGTGAATAGCAAAGTACATGTCAAATAAGAAAAACAGAATCCCTGCTATTGTGCTATTTTGGGAAAAAACCTAAACCCTAAAAACCTTAAAATCACTTCTTCAAAACATATGACCCCTGTAACTTCTTTCAAATTATGACTGTCCCGCCCCCCAAAAAATACTAGTTCTAGAAAACAGTGTTCAATTTTTTTAAATTCTTTTTTCTACAGAGAAAAGTATTTGTGAAAAAGTGACTTTCACTACAAGACATTAAGAGACATTTTTTTCATTTCAGCCGACCTTAACTCTTCATAAGAGAGAGGATAAGAGTGGCTCAACCTGCCTACAGAGAGGTACATTGGAATAGGGAAAACTCCGGCTCAGACAGACAGATGTTTCTAGATAGGTCCTCACCACTGACATGGCATGACATTCTGAATATAATTCAACACATTTAGAAATAAATAAATGCACATTTGGTACTGCAGTGCACATTTAAGTCTGGGTAATATGTAAATAACCATGCCCGACATTTATCTTCCCATCTCAGCATCTTGACTCCTTTCCAAAGGAAGTCCTCAACAGTCAGTATTATCTCTGAAAGAATATTCTGAGGAGATCAACTTGAGTTTTTATATAAGAGGCACAAAGCTGCTCTCAAAAAGCTTACTTCTACGTGAAGTCTCAATCAAATTCATTTGGGTTCTCAAGAAGAAAAGTCGTAAAAGTGAAGAGTTTCTTGGTTTTGTTTTGCAAGCAGCCTAGCAGAGCGACTGCCAATGCATGAAGAGACCAACTTACATGAAGAGACCAACTTACATGAAGAGACCAACTTACATGAAGAGACCAACTTACAATGAACTCTGTGAAACAAGATTAAAAAGCAGTTATATGTTTCCTTTTCAACATTTTTCAACCAGGTCAAAAAGTCAGTAACACGAGGTGAAAGTCAGGTAAACATATAAAAATATATGGAACCCAAAGGAGTTGAGTCAGTTGCACTGAGATTTATAAATTAATTAATTAATTAATTGATTAATCAAATAAATAGAAATAGTATTTTACAGGAATACAGTAGTTCAGAGCAACTAAACTCTGCAGGGAAGTCAGACAAGAAAAGCTGAAGGACTGGGCGATATTTGAAACGCTCATTCTTACAGCAGAGGCAAAGGTGGCAATTCAGAAAACAAAGAGACAATCTCAGTGATTAAATACTGAAGGAACAGAGATTATGGATACAAATACTTGTGTGGTTATAAAAGCAAATTCCAGACTTAGAAGGCAGGGGGTACTGAGGTTTTATTCACTGTGATGATCTGGAGCTGAGGCACTCCTTTTCTGGAATGCAAGTTTGAATCATTCAGATTTCTGATCTGGCTGATGAATCATGATACCTCATCTTGCTGCTGTCTGATGTCAGGGAAAACTGATTTTCCTGACTGCTCCCTTCAAACAGCCACTAAGAAAAATGGCACTTAATTTCAACACTTGGGTGCCCACACCAACAGATGGAGGTTGCTGGAATGGACAGCTTCACAAGGGGGCAGGGCAGACAATGATTTCTCCCAAACAAAGGATGAGTGAAGCTGGTTTTGGATTCACCCTCAGATGGAAGAAGTGGATCCTCCCATAATATAGCAGGCTACTGTCTCAAGACTGTATATCCCAGGCCGGAGTGGTGAAATCTTCTAGGATGGCAGTGATTCTAAATGACTCAACTCCACCTTAAAAGTCAGGAGAAGGCACTACTCTCAGCAGAGCAAGTGTTCAGAGAGAGAACATCAACAAGAAACTCTGTATTAATAGCTCTGCAAATGGAATGGAATTATACATACGCTATTTTTCAATGTTCATGTTTGAAGGGATTATTTAGAAAAGCTAAACTTTCTATAGGTGCTGATTTTGAGCTCAGATATTAGTTAGCTTATCAGTACTTAGCATTCATAAATTCTGTCCATTAATATTCTGTTGCCATCTTTATTAAAAGAGGAAAAGCAAAAACAGAATGTGAAGCAGAGAGAAGACTCTTCATAAATGGGTGAGAGATGTGAGTGGGGTCATGTCATGAGTGACATGGTAAGAGAGTTAAAAATTTTGTCTAAGGGTATAATTACAAAGACAGTAATTCCCCCACTTCTCAAACACATCAGGATGGATGAGGAAGATGCTTTATTTCGGTCACTTTCCCGTTTTATTATCTACCTAAAATAAGAAAAGTTGGACAGATCTCATGGATCTGCTGAGGGAGGGAAAAACGATGTCATTATGATTTCTATTTTTAGAATCATAAAGCAGTATCCACTGTTCCTCTTTAAGGGTCCTGAAAATTTTTTATTCTGGAGGTAAAATTAAACTTTTTGGGGATTCTGCTCTATATGATGAGGAATATTTTCCCAGCAAGATGAGCAGATGACAGAGTATGGCAAAGTTTCTATCTTTATAGGACTGGTAGTTTCTCTTTAGCCCCTTATTACAGTTAACCCAAATACTACCTCTCTGGGCACTAATAGCACAGATGAACACCTGGGCTATTTCTGTAAAGGTGGCTTGAACAACAGAGAAGGAAAAATACTGAACATGTGTCTAACAGTGCTGCAGGTGGGGTTTTTTATAATGATGTATCATCTGTAAAGTTGCCTTAGCCAAAGTAATGATTATTCCTGCAGAATAGGAGAGTGCAGAGAGGAGAGACAGTAAGTCAGAAATTATTGGGGAAAACAAAAAAAAAACAAACAAAAAAACAACCAAAACACCCAACAACAACAACAAAAAAGGCAACAAAAAAGAAAAAATCTCAAGGGAAAACTTGTTTTGCAAAACATTGCTGCCATGTCAACCCCATATCAGATATTTCTGATCCAGTTTTATTTGGACTTGAAGTTTTAGACTCCCCTGCACAACAGTTCTCTGCAAAAAAATTGGAGAAAATGGAATAAAAGCCACATCTGCCTCTCTCTAGTCACTGAGTCCAAGAATTGTCATGGGTTGCATCTTCAACAAGTCATAAAATGATAAATGTTTTGGACACATTCTTGTAGAGGTATTAAAAAACTATTTCTAAGGCAAGCATCTACATCATTCCTAAGAAAATTCACCATCCTTGAGTTTTGTACATGTGATAATATGAATAAACTTAATAGCTCAAATAATTTGCCTGTTATTATTTAAAAAAAAAAAAATTTGATAACTCCGCTGAAGGGATTAAAATTCTAGGGGAGCACAATCCACAAAAACTCTTTATGACAAAGGATTTGACAATAGCTTAGTTTTCCCTGAGAGACATTCTGGACATTTTTCTGAAGGTATCCACAAATGAATTAGTGTGAGAAAAATATTTTTAATTTTGCAAACTATTTGAAAGGAATGGAGAATGGGATGCAGGGTCAACCCACCCACCTCAAGTGTTCACAAATATTCATGTGGGGCAACAGCACACTGACAAAAACAAAGAACATCAATTTCGCTTTAGAAAATCTTTTTGTATTTTAATTCATCCTATCTGAATCACTGCCTCAATTCCAAGAGAAAGGTTTGTGTTGTTACCCATCAAACTTAAAAAGGAAAACAAGTACAGCTTTCCTTCATTGATAGCCAAAGGGGATGTTGCCACTCCAGCACCACAGGTCATGTGTTCATCTTTTATCATCTAAGAAAAACCATTCATTTTGAAAACATAAAATTTCCTGTCTGGATCTACATAACACCCCTTAGTTTCAATTGCCTACAGAACCCAAGGACAGTGTTAAGTTTCTATCATGTAATTATAAAATCATCAGCTGGCTCTGTTTCACATTAACTTTTCCTCTTCTTTCTTTAGCATTTTCCTCAGCTCCCACCTTCTTTTAAACACCCATAGTAACATCATTTCACACAAAATTTATTTTCCTTTAAACAGAAAGAAAGATACTCTTACTTGTTAGAAGTTAGAAAAACAGCTCCAAGGGCACGGTGACACTATGCAAATGGGAAGCTTATAATGACAAACTTTTGAAGAACTCTGATCTTAAAACCTGACCCTTACACAGACACACAAGTTTCCACAAACTTTGAGCTCATGTGACCAACTTTATCCTCAGCAGCAGCTTCTTCTTTTTTTCATGGATTCATATTCAAAACTTCCACTACAGTGTACATAGATTTACTTACTGCCTGCAGGTTACTTTGCATTTACTTCCTCCTTGTGGTCTTTATTGTTTACTTCCAGTCCTTTGGCCCTGCAAAACACTTCTATACCTCAGTGCAGTACCTAAGAATTTTCTCTCAAATAACTGTAGCCTGTTGGGGAGTATATATTCAGAAAGTAGAGGCAACACCAGTAAACTTGTATTACTTAATTAAAAATTCATTTTCTGTTGGATTTTATGAAATTAAATGTCTTTTCCTATACTAAATTATTTTTGATTATATAATTTTATTAACTATTCCATATTAAAATATTCACGACACCTTTTTGGGATAATATCCTTGTAAACAGCCTTAAAAATGGACTTTGAAGTTTGAAAGTTGCATGTAAATGTCTCCTTGATATTGTCCTAAAGTCAATATTGAATATGGTGAGAAATTAACATTTTAATAGGTCAGTTAATATTTGATTTTATAGTTAACTTATGCAAGATACAAGTCTTCTTTCAGAAAGCCCTCTTGGTGTCTGGTCTTCAGAACTTCCTCCCACTGTCTTTTTCTTGTCAGGCCCACCTTGATTATCCTATACTCTTCAGAGAAAAAGGTTAATGAACTGTGGATTTCAAATGCTGTTAAGCATATGTTGAGTGCATTTTTTTAAGTTAAGAACTTAAAAACTATGGACTGCCTTCACCTGCCCTGTATTCAGTGTCCATGTCTGCCACAACAACTGGCGCAAAATTCCTGCCTCGCACATTCTCCTTTGGGGAACTCTGCTTATGCCCAAATTGGCCTACAGTAGAATTTATACACCAGTGCAGCATATCATATGAAAGGAAAAAGAAGGGGAGAAAAAAGATGTATTCATACATCCTTATTCATACAACACTAACTAGAATTGTCTTTATCAGACTTTTTTTTACAAAGCCATGACTAAATTAGTCTAACAGAGCATTGTATTTAGCAAATAAGACCAAAACCATATTCTATAACACCTGCATATGCTCAGAAGGATTTAGAAGTGACTTACTTGTTACAGTTTAGCATCAAGTCTATGTTAGCAGGACTTTCTCCATTGATAATGCTGTCAATGGAGAAAGGAATAGGATCCATGTGAAGAATTTCCCTTTCCAGAAAGGTAAAGAAAGAAAGGAAATTTCTTGCTTTGCATAATGTAGTGAGATGTGCTGAAGCCCTGGGCCACAAGCAGTGATCTTTCACCCAGATATGCTGAATTTTCGCCTGCTTAAGAAGATTCCAGAGCCGGAAGGTAAGGAAGCAAGGAACGCTGACACTGCAACCTGGGAGAAAAGAGGACCAACAACCTGCCTGGAGACAGTGGAGAGACCCAACAAGGAACATGAAGACTGCAGATCCTAGATTAATCATTGGACCAAGCTGTCACATGAGGGGCAGGAAACTTGGATTGTAAGATTTTAAATGCCCAGTTTCTATCTTCTGGTTCCCTCTCTGGAGGCTCTCTGCTGCAATGTATTTTGTCATTGTACTCTACAAATTAATTGGTTGAATACTGCCTGAGGTTCAGGTCAGGGAACCCTCAGGTTGAGCCAGAAGGGAAAACATCTGCCTAAGTGTCTGTGTGTCTGAAGTCAACACAGGGCATCCATCAGTTCAGTGGAGTTGGCCACCATGGTGGCCCACCTGTGTGTTAAAGTCTCAGGTGGTGTGGATGATTGAGTATGTGATGACTTCCACTTTCCCTAACAAGAAAACTTCACTTCTATGTTGAAAGTATCCAGGAACAAAATTCAGCACTTTGACTTTATGAATCTTAAGCACCCTCCTTGTACAAATAATGCAAATTGGCATGGAAGAATTACAATTAGCATTTGCTTTCCCACTAATGACATCTATGAAAGAACAGTACTGGAAGAGTAAGGTCTATATTTCTGTATTTCTTCCTCTTCCATCAAGCATTCTGATTATTATTTAGTGTCTTATTAGTACTATTGAACATAGACTACGTATATTTTACACATAAAGAGAGCAACAAAAAGTTGTTTTTCATTGGGGGGATGTTGGAACAAATCTCAGACAAAGAGAGTAAATTTAAAAGGTTTTGGACTTTCTCTCATTCCCACCCTCATATGTGTTCATTTATAGTGTTTCCTTACACATAAAATATGGGACAGAATTTTTAATCTCTAAAATAATTGAAGAAGCACAAACATTTAAGTGATGATGCAAGACCAAATATAACCCCCATCAGGTCTTCTGAGTATATTTTTAATGAAATGAAAAGTAAAAATAACTCATTTAAAAAAATAATTTTATAGCTTTGCCTGTTTTGGTAAAAGCTCTAGGCTGCCAGAAACTTGGGGTTTGGAGTTACCTCAGGCAAACATCTATATGTATGCTTATGTCAAACAAAAACTAAACATGTCACAAGTTAAGGGGTAGGTTAGAGACTTTACACAGTGTTCTTGATAAATCCATATGTCATCCCACAGGCACAACTTACCATAAATACCTGCATCATACCATGATCATTCTGATAATTAGCTGGGAAATGCAACAAAAGTTTCAGCTACTGAGAAATACCAATGTTAGAAAAGACTTTTAATCTGAAGTTTTCTAATTTAATCACGGGCAGGAAAGTATTAGACGGGATTTAATAGCTACAGTATTGAGGGAGGGAGACTAGTTAAAACTGGGGGGGAAATCTGCCAAAGGAACAGCATACTTAATTAAGGCACTTCTGTTAAATGCACACTCTTGAATGCAGCTGGGGAGAGAAAATTTGTCAGACTTTCCAGTCTTCAGCACTGAGGCTCTTGGAATGGAAGATGAAGCTATAAGATAACAACAGGAACATTTTGGAAGCCTGTACCGGAGTGGGCCACTGTGAAATTAATTTACTGAGATCCATTCACTATGAGGTTTGGAAAACAGACTAGACATACAATAAAATTTATGGCAGTTAGCAATTAGGAAATACTCATTTATATAACAGCCAAAACACCTATTTGCTTTCTAGGTTATTTGCATGAGGAATTTTGCACTTATGATTGCTGATTAAGTGTTCAGTGTTTTCCTCCACAAGTCTTGTTGAAAAATTGTGATTAAAGTCTTGGTGTAGTGCTGTCTGTGAGCAAACGGTCACTGACACAACATCTAGTGGAAATAACTGTGGGGGAAGACTCAGTGTTCTGAGTAATGCTGCTGGGAAAGACTGACAGAAAAAGACACATTCACATTACTGACAGAAGAAAACAAATCAGATAATGTCTCTTCCAGACTTCACCCACCAAAATCCCCAGCTCTCTGTAGATTTATACTGTGGGTATTAACGTTGGCATAGATCACTCTGATTACCCCATGTCACATGCAATAGTGACTGTCCTGAAGTGATAAATAGGTACGAGAGTAACAGGCCTTACTGCAAAATGAACACAGTGTGCTAATAATCACATAATTAGTGTCTTAAAAGCCACTGAAAAAGAAAGGATGGAACTTTAAATTAAAATCTGTATTGAGTCAAAGTTCCTTGAGGGATGCTTCAAAGTGATAGCAGGTGCAGGAATAGATGAACATAAAATACCAAGCGATCATAAAGGAGTGAGTATAAGGGAAGAGTGAGAGAAAAGCATGTTCATGAAGTAGTGAAAGCTAAAACTGAGGAAAAAAGAATAAAAATAAATCAGTCATGGATTTTTCTTTTAGACAGGACACGGGAGAAAACAAGAATTACCAGTATAATGTTAAAAATTTAAACCTTGGGTATTGGCTCATAAAGTACACATCTCTTGAAATGGAATTAAACAGATCTTTTGTTGTCTTCTGGGGTTTTTGTTTTGTTTTGTTTTGTTTTTTGTAAAATAGGCAGCCTGTACTCATAGCATTTTTTTTTAATGTGAGGGACAATAAATTATTAGTAATAATAGTAATAGTAATAATAATAATAATAAAGTGCAAGTGAGGTACATCTTCATATAAAGTTGAATCTAAGCTGCAGGGATTAAGGTTTGAGTTCAAAAGTTAATTCATTGATCAACATAAACCACACATATACAAATTTCATTAAAATCTCTCCTAAATTTGCTTAGGAAAAGCTCGTATTTTAAAGCTGTAAGATAAACAAAAAAAGGTCTGCTTGCATTATTTTTTTCTGTTTTCCTCTGATGTTCTCGTCAATTTTGTTGCAGTGAAATAAAGTATTACCGTGAAAGTAAGTGATGGCTTCTGAAATGTCTAAGGTTTTGTGGGGGTTGGAGGGGGAATGAAGTGAAATGCTATTCTGGGAGGAAGTGGTTCTTTTTTGGCAATAGATTGGATTCTTACCCACTCTATCTGAGATATCATTAAATAAAGAAAAATGTGACAAATTCTACAGCCTGCTACAGCTACTCCTGAACTCCTTCTCAAAAGTCCCAAAAGATGTCATTTATCATAACCAAGGAATTAAATATGATCATTCTTTCCAGTCTCTTAAAAAAATAATATAGGAAGCTACATCAGCTTATAAAAGGCCACCCTGTGATCACAGGCCAATATTCTCCAGAGTTCTTTAAAGTCTTTCAGTTTTTGCTAAATAATCAAACCAGAATCTGAACCAGGAACTGTCAAGTCCTTAGCTTGAACAGAGAAGAGCGTAGCAGAAATACATTGGTACAAATCCATTTTCTTGCTCATGGGATAATACTCTGCATAGCCCAGGAAACAACGAAATGGTCTTGGACAAGGGGTCTTGGTTTTATTTTCACCAGTTTCAAAATGGGAGCCCAGAATTACAAAACCAGACTCATAGTTGGAATTATATATGTATTATTATATTTTCTATCTGGAGCACCACAGCACACCTTGGTAGCACTAACCATATAGTTCTTCCCTTTCTTACAGGGATACAGTTTGCCTTTTGGGGGAAAACTGCCAATAATTCATGGGAATGGAGTAAGGGAAAGGTCAAAGAAATGACAAAACTTTCTGAATCTCCTATTTAATTCATCTAACCCTCCAAAGTACTAATTAGTAAATTAATTAGGCATTAAAATTCAATTTAGTCCATTAAAAACTATTAAATTAAAAATAAAATTTACTAGAGGACATAAAACATTCCATTTCTTGTGGCTAAAATGACCACAAAACCCTCTTCACAATCTTTTATTATTACTGCTTGCTTTGCAAGGATGAATTCATCCTTTTGCTTGCCTACCCCACAGCAAAACCGCAGCACACTCTGCTGTCAGACTATTAAAACATATGAAAGTAAGAAGTATCTGTACACCTCCTTCCTTTTCATGTGTCCACTTTGAGTTCATCTCCTCATATATGACCTCTACCTCCTCAAAGGCTGGTGGTTCAGCTCTTACATCAGCTCTGCAGCCAAAGAGGGTTACAAAACCCCAGTGCATCTACCTGTGTCTCTGAGAGCTAAATCTTCAGATATTATCTAATAAGAGAAGGGAAGATGCCCCTCATATTTCTTTTTCCTATTACATCAAGAAAGAAGACAATTTTTGCAATACAATACAGATTTATCAGAGTAAAAAAATCAGTTTTATGCCACTTTTGTTCTGATAAATTTTTTTGCCTGCCTGTTGAGTCAGTGGAGGTCCTGGCCTTTGTGAGCTGTTATTTTGCTAATCTATTACATATTTATCTGAGTTGTATGTGGAATGCACTGAAAAGATGCATATTTTCTTCTCTAAGACACAAATTCTTATCATTCTGAATTGTTTCTCTTAGTGAAATATCACGTAGAGTTCCTCAGTTTAGTTTAATAACCAAATGCTCTGAGGTTCCTGTTTTGGGGTAGAGATAAAAATAAGCGACTCATCTACTGCTATTTTGAGAACTGAATTCTAATTTCCTCTTCATTTTTCAAATTATTGATTTCAGTTCAAGGATCACTGTGATCAGAAAAAGCTTGGAGTAGACCAGAAAAGCTGAAAATAGAACTAGCATGAAGTGTATCCACTCTTCAAAATATTACTTAAGGTTAACTTTATGTGACCTTGTGTACTGTTACAAATTCTTAAAGTTTTCCTGGAAGATTTCTTAAGATGCTTAAAGTATAGTATGGTTAGGAGAAATCTCATTTACTAAAGAGAATAGACTCCTTGAGAACAGAGTTTAATGTCAGATAGAAACTAAATGCTACATATCCATCAGTAATCCAAAAGAAACGTGGAAAATGAAATAGAAAAATAGTTTGAAAAGTAACCAGGAAAAGTCACAATTTGAAAATATTTGAAATATTAAAAATACTAAAGAGAAAAGAAATGGTCTTATATTTTCTTGATTTTAGGGCAGAATGAAGTTAAGGGCTATTTGACATATGTGCATAAGTCATATTACTCTGTGTTTACTTTTAAAATTCAGGAATTCTGCATTTCCTCCTGTCTGTTAAGAAATCAGAATCATAATGTTTATATATTGAACACTAACTTTTTATGTCTCTATTAAGAATGCCATAGGACTCTCTAAATAGCTGACAACATATTGTAGCCACAGTTTATGTGGGACTAATTGTAGAATTTTCCAGCATTTCTGCTGTACATTTAAACTTTGTTGAGCTCTCAGACAGAGTACTCCATGGGGCATTTATTTCCTTTTTTCAATACAGCATTACTGAAGGTCTGTCTTTTGTTCCCTGAACTCCTACGTCATAAGTAGTACTAATACCATTTCACTCAGTTCTTGCTTTGAAGGGTGGGATTTGGGGGTTTCTGAATTTTTCAAGATGACTGTTAGTGCTGACAAAGTGTGCCTGGCACATTTCCAGCTCATTTCTTCCTCCATCAAAACCTCATTTTCTGTAATGTTTCTTCCTGTTGGTTTCTGTCACTCCAGCACTTGGATATACACAGTAAAGAGTGACATTAGGTTATGCAGGCATTACCATAATGATGCATAGAGCGTGCATTTGAACCAGTAGAATGCTTAGGGCTGAAACTTAATGGAAATAAGTCATATTGAGTAAAGTCAACTTCTATTTTTAATGAGGGCCAACAACTAGTGAGAAATAAGCAACAAGACTGAATAAATAAATGCATGAATGAATACTTATAACCTGTATGTACTGGACTAAGTGCTTCTGAAATTAAGAGTTAAACTCTTTATCTCTAGAGAAAGGGAGGGGGGATACTTCACTTGTGTTTGGTAATTTCTCTTCGAATGCTCAGAGCAGATTTAGATCTATTTTGTGTATTTAGGGAGAGGAGTCATTAGCCATCAGAGTTATACAGGGTGCTGTAGGCTCATTTTCCCAGAATGTTTTTTAAATGGCCTCTGACAAAATTCTGCAGAGCTTGTGGGCCAGCATAAGCTCTTTGGGGCAGCTATGGGAGAAAACAGGGGTACCTTGCTACCAGCATCAGCCTTCCTACATACAGACTCACAGAATATTTTGAGTTGGAAGGGACCCACAAGGATCATTGAGACCGATTCTTAAGTGAATGGCCTACACAATTGTTAATGAGTGATTAAACTCACCACCTTGGCATTATTAACACTGTGCTCTGTTAAGCACTGGCACTGTTGGTGTTGCAGAGGGAACTGTGCTCTGGAATAATGTTTGGGATCACAAGCATTCAAGAACTGGTATATAGAGCTTCAGTAGCAAGCACCACTAAAAATGAGATTATTTCCTCCTACTGTATTCTTGTACTGCCATCAATAATATAGAGGATACAGGTTATTTCAACATTTCATGTTGTTCACTAGATGTTTGCATTCTGGAGAGGTCTGGCAATTGTCTGCAATTGCAAGCAGATCTATTATTTTTAACTCCTGCAACCTCTTTCACATTTACTAAATTTTTAATTTGGTGGGGTAGAATGAAAGGACAAAAAAACCTTCTGCATTGTGGANGGCTTTTTGAAGTCAAGACACTTCTTAATGGCTTCCACAGTAAAATAAATTAAATCCACCATTTAAATATATGGAAGTAATTTATGATTAACTGTATGACCTGACCAGACCTTACAGGCAGTATAAAGATTATGATGCAAAGGGGAAAAACNTTTCTAATAATTTGTTTTTTCAAACTAACTCCACAGTCACTGCATTTAAAATGGTGAGGTTTTCCCGGTTGCACAGAAAATGTTTTTAGTTAGAAGCTTTACTGTGCAAGCTGTCTAGCAGTCTGACAAAAGCTAAATTCCAGCTTATGGCTGAAAACTGTAAGAAAAATTCCAAAGCCTTTACAAATTATACAAATGAGACTTTAATCCCAGCTGGCCTCACTAACAGGGGCTCTACATCTGGGCACACATATAAATGTACTTTCATATGGATTTTCGGTTATTTGAATGATGAAAAAAAAAAAAAAAAAAACCAACCTCTTTAAAAGGAATAACTTTCACCACAAAAATTTGCTTTAGATATTAATGTTCTGGACAAAACAGAGGTTTTCCAAAAGGAAATTAAAGCTTTTTTTGTTGATGAAAATCACTTTAGAGTTATACAAAATTGGAAGTTAATCTCAGCTCTTTTAGTCTANTTTTTTTTTTACTCTAACATCTCCTAAAATTGTGGTTTTCATGTTCATGGGCCTGATGAAAAGGTGAAGCACTTGAAGCATACACATGAGAAGATGATGGTTTTTCCTGAAGCAGTGGAAGGATCATGGAATATCAAAATGTAATCCTCCTCTGTAAAATTATTGCATAAAACACCAGAACTTTTCAACCCTTTTATCCTGAGCCACATAAAAATGGCCTAACAGCACATTTAGCACTTCATAAGACCAGTGTTCAATGGCCTGTTAAGGATGAGAAGATTTGCAACATCATCTCCTAATTCAATGCATTGGATTGGACTCTGTTTCAATGACAAGACAAAAACATATGCTAAAGTTCTGAACCCTATGTCTTCTCTGTGGGAACTTCTTAGCCATGAAACCTAAAAATCCTATTCATTCCTAACAATTAAGTACTTCTCTTAATACTTAAATACTTCTAAGTGACAGTAATCTTGTTAAATCTTCTTAAAATGAGCAACTTCAGCACACAAATTGAAATCACACCAGGCCAGAATATTTCATAACAGGGGAATTCTCCTGATCACAGCCTAGGGAAAAGTGCCTTTTCAAAGGACCAGAAATAAGTGGGTTTTAATTAATCATGCAACTCCACAGGTATTTCATTCCCAGTAGAATTTAATTTGTATTCCAGTAATCTATAGCTGCCTGATATAACCTACTATGGGTCAGCTTCTTCAGAGAAAGACTTCCTGCTTTCTCCCAGCATTTGCTTAAAAAGCCAATTGCAGAATCCAAAAGTTTTATTGCCATACTGTAACAAAACACTGAGATGAAGAAAATCTTATATGTGTAAAATATACAGGTTTATTTCATAAAATGTAAATGTAAATGTTTAAAAGTAAATGCAGATCTGCTTTTATTTAGCTATTGCTTTTGGTTGGATACAAACCATTAGATTTGGATTTCAATTTTATACTAATGAATCAAAATATCAAAGGGAATACAAGCCCCACAGAAATCACAATGGACACATTCTTCATAAAGAGAATACAAGTAATAAAAAGAAAGGAGAAACTAACCTAAAATATAACCAGCCTTGTCTGAATAGATGAGTCATCATTTCCATGAACTGCTAGCAGGCCTTCAACAGACTGCTAATTCATATTTCCCCAGCTAGGAAATTAGTGCAATGTTCTATTATTGGAGACTATGCATCACAACAAGTGGAATGTCTTCATACAAAATACCCCAGTGAGGAGAGTATATATATAACCTTGCCAGGTGTAAATTGTTCTTAGTAGTCTCCTTTGTGAGTTCATCCCTTTTGAATCAGTGTAAAAGTATTTCCATTGATGTCAGAAGCAGTTTAAGTAGAAGAATTGAATTGAATTGAAATTATTTCTAAGGAGAAAATCCAGTATTACTCTGTAGTTGCAGACACATAGATGAAGGGTATTTTAATGAATTAGAGTAACTATGTAATAATTGCCATGAGTTTTTTCAGATTTTTCTGTACATAAGCATCATTTATAACTAATAATAAAACAGGATCAGCATTTAACTTCATAATTTTCAAATTAAAATGAAACAAAATAATAAGAATTGTAAAATGTTTCTTTTCATGGTTCTTTGTTTTTCAGCATTATATCTGCTGTGGATCAATAAATTGTACTATGAAGAAGGTACTAGAATTTAGTGCAAAGCTTGAGCTGATGACAAAAATTCATATTCGTATTTTTTCTGCTGCAAATGTATAACAGAAAACACTGTTTCCATTCTCATATGTTTTACTTCTCTGAGTTGTTTAAATATCACCTCAGCCACAGTTACCTAACAGGATTCTCATGAGGAGACAAAGAGGGAGGACACATATCATATTTTTCACGTAAACACACAATCTTTATTTATTTTCAGGAAACTCCATTTGTAGTTTTCCAGTTTGTTGGTTTGCCCTGCAATATTGCATAGTGTTTTTCTTCTGAATCCAGTTTTTCTCAAAACTCTCTCAGATGTACTTTTTGCAGTAATACTCTTAGCTATAAGAATCAAGGGTTAGAAATCTTTTACAGCAGAATTTGTACCTTGCAGAAAGTGGAATAGGAAGATTTAATGTCTAGATCCATAGGTCATTTCACTCTGAGAACACAGGGTTCCTTTCCATGAAAATGTTTTGTGAAAATGTTTTGCCTGTATGCAAAACTGGAGGACTCAACCTTTCCCTGCTTTTGCATATCCATCTGCTGTTTAAGAGCCACAAAAATAGTCACCGAGCATTTGCCACTTCCTTCTATGGATATTTTTCATAGTAGCAGTGAGCTCAAGGGTGAAGTTCTAATTCTAAATGTGACATTTCTAAAATGAAAAACATTTATTTTATTATATGCTGTCAGTCCACTTTTCTTGAGAGTCATTCTTCGATAGCATGAGTAGGCAAAAACTATATTTTCCTACAAATTCCTTATATTTTTGTGAAGAAAAAAAAAAAAGTGCACATGAAAAAGACATGAAAAGCCTTCAGTGAAGGCTCTTTTGTCAGCTTTTACTATTTTGCATGCTGAAAATATAGAAAAGCAGGGTTATAAGCCACCACGGAACAAACCAAATATGATTTGAGAAACTGATAACAATTTCTTCCTGACTTTATTTTATAGTTTATTGGACTAGAAAAGGGCAGGGAACTTCAAACAACTAGCTCGCTGGTTTTGCTGTGCTTGTACACAGTGAAATTATTATATAAGGTCCAGTGAAAGCTGCTTTCTTCTGTGAGGAATATCACATAGCCACCTAATAAAAAAAGAGAAGCAAAAGCATGTTTACTGACCAAGAAAATTATTGTTACTGCAGTAGAAAACATATACCTCCTATCTAAGCTTCAGGGATCAGCAGCAATACTGTCTAGAAGCCTTGAGAGGGAGACTGGGTGTAAAAGCTATGATATCCTCCCAGAGGAAGGAAGAATGCAGATACCCTTAGCATTGCTGGGTCAAGAGGGAAAACAGTGGATGAGAAGGTAAAAAAAGTACTTCATTTGGTACAAGCAAACTATACACAGATTGTCCTCCGTTTATCCACCTGCATCACCTTGCAAAGGTACAAACATTTGTAACTGTGTTGCCTCTTTTAGCTATTGCAAATAAGTGTTTGTAGGGGTATTTAGACTTTAACCTGATTTGGACAAACTACCGTTTTTCAGGTCAGAAAATATAGTTTGTTCTTCATTCAAGGCTGTGGAGGATCTTTAAAATTGGCCTGTGGCACGAGTGGTCCCCACTCATCCAACAGCATACCTGTGTGAGCCAGGCAAAGCCAAAGGAGGGGCTCCACAAGGGACAAGGCAAGTATAAGTGTCTTCTAGTGGCTCTTAGTGGCACTGAAATCTCCCTCACATTCATCAAACAGACCTGAGTGTCACAAGAAGAGTGTCCCAGGGACTCCAAGCTGTGTCCTCGTGCACCTAAATTCATTTATTAGAATTCACTAGGAATATAAATTTGAGTTAGATTTTTGTCTGATTTATTCTATCATAGTAAAAATCCAAATTCTCTCACGGTAAATATTTCCTTACTTCTACATGGCAAAAGTACATGATATATAGGTTAAATACACAACTTTCAGACTTCTGAGGTTAGCAGAATTCTCATCTCTGGCCATAGTAATGGAACTAGAAAAAAACAAGTTTCAGTGGTTTTGCTGTTCATCTGTCGAATCTTTAAGTTATATTTTCAAGCTTGGTACTGTGGTCATGAAGTCTAGAAATTAATATCTGGGACTTTCATGTTATTTTTGGAAATGTGAACTAGAAAAGTTTGTTAAGTCATAGAAAATAAGCATAGAAAAACATAAGAAGAACTCAACACTCTGCATATTTTCCCCCCACTTACGGATTAAGAAATTTTCCATGGCACAATTAATTAATTAGTTATGACATTTTGCCCTTTCTCAATTGATCTGAAATTCACCTTTCATGTACAACATCCTCATCAAATAATAATGTGGAAAAAATATATATCAAACTGCCAGCTGCTGAAATACAGATTTATAGTGTTGACACAATGTAGGTAGTGTTATTTCATCCTCATTCATTAAGCGTGTTTTGCTGTTACTGCTGAAAGTTACTATATCATCATGGAGCATTTAGAAATGCTTTAAAATTGAAGCACTTGAAGTGTGTTAAGAGTGCTTTTGGAGAATGAAGAAGGATGCTTCCACATTTCTAATAGAAGATTAAAATAAGTGATGATAAAATGCTGTTATATTTTATTCAGAGCAGGTGCACATTAATCACCAGGAATTTATAGTCTGCGTGACTAATACAATCGGCCACAAAAAAGTAACATTCTATATATTCTCCCATTCAGCATTCATTTGAAACTTTGTTTATAATTATCAACTACTTTAATCAGAAATAATGATCCTATAGAAAATTTCAGAGTCTACAAAATAGCTCTTTTTGTTTCATCTTCTAAATGTATTTTACTAAGTTAGGATTTTTAATCATTGTTTATGATATAAAAGGGCTCTCAAACAATCTATGGGCTGTAAGAGTTTCATTTCATGTCAGTTTGGAAATATAATTGTCCTAATTTTCAGCCAATGATGTGATGAGGATGGAACCTGGAGCTGCGTGGAGGGGTCTAGGTTGTTGCTCTATAGCACTGTAGTGGTTATCACATTCGCCTAATTTTCATTTTAGTGGAATAGGATTAAAAGGAAAGCAAAACAGGTTTAATTTAAAATAGAAACAGTTAGATTTATTAACATACAGTAAAGGTAAACAAACAAAAAAACCAACTACGAAACCCTCTCAAAAACAACCCCTCTTCTTCCCTAGCAACAATCTACTTTTCCATGAAAAAACAATGCAAAGGGACAAAACATCAGAACTCTTAAGTCAGCATCACTTAATAAAATAGTCTTTCATTCAGTCTTTTGAGAGAGACAAGTCCCTCTTGATTCTTTTGGTAACTTTTCACAAGAGACACAGTCTGTTTGTGACTTCCAGCTCCACTAATGCAGCCCGCCCGACACTGCATCATGTGAGCCTCCCAAAATGTAGCTTTTTAT
>WBMY01007245.1:107895-132101 GCA_013397315.1 Donacobius atricapilla | reverse complement strand
TCCCTGGGGGTGTTCAAGAAATGACTGGACATAGGACTTAGTGCCCTGGTCCAGTTGACAATGTCTTGATCAGTCAAAGGTTGGGTTTGATGATCTCAGAGGTCTTTTCCAAACTAAATGATCCTGCGATTCTTTAATACTCATGCAAAGTATTCTGAACTTGTATAGGTCTGTGAGAGGATTTTGGGTTATGGTCTCCTGAAAAAGACACTGCAAAAAGAGCAGAGTTTTATTTTTTATTTCACTCAGATTTATTTAACTGGCACAGGCCTAAAAGAAGTTGGGAAAAGCCATTTGTACAACTGTGTGCAGCAGTGAAGTAGATGAGAAAGGCAATTCCTCAGTCAGTATTAGGAACTTCAGTGAAACAACCTGTGTTCATGTTCTCCTGAAATCTCTTCCTCAAGGACTGCATTCACGTGATGAGACAGGACCTGGGAAGCTCTTGCCAAGGAAGAGGCATCACAGGAACAGATAGCCAGATGTGACCAGTTCCAGGGCAGCTTTGAGACAGCTCTGCAGAGGAACATCTGGAATTCCAAATAATGCACAATGAAGTAGGAAAGTGTTTCCTTTTTCTGGCTCTAAACTGTGTTAGTCACAGTGAAGATGATGTGCTAGTATACTGTGGTCGTCCAGGCCAGTGCCTGGCAGGGGTTGGGGAACATTCAGTTACTCTACAAATTCCCTGTGTTGCAGGTCATGTGGAATATCCCTCTCCACTGCCTGTAAAACATTGCAGTACTTTTAGCAAAGACAATGACTCAGATCACAGGTGGGAGGGAAATGTGACTGTTAGCCCAAGAAGGTAGATCTCTTTGTTTGTATATGTGTTGAAGATCCAAGAACATGCAACACATGAAAGAAACAAACTCATCCCATCTTAGACACAGGAATACAGTCCCCTGACACACAGATGGTGTGGAACAGCCACAGCCCCTAACTCACTGCCATCTTCCCCATGTAGGTTGCTGCTGGCATTACTGAACAAAGGGCAGGATCCAGACTGGCTAATGTTGGCTTCTGTCATCCTAGCAGAGTTCAAAAGAGCACACAGGTAGACATGAATGCTAATCTACACCTAGTGCAACACACCTCCTTCATGGAAATCACCAGGATTCTGCAGATAAAATCTGCAGGAAGGACAACACCAATAAAACTACCATTAAATCAGCACTCAGATTACTTCAACAAACTTCCCACTTTCAGTTCTTGCAAGGTTCTCCTAACTACGTGCAGCTTGGAGATAAGGTGTCTGGAGTTTTCATCTTGGGGTCTCTGTTACTACTAAAACTTTATGACAGAATTACAGCTGTATTAATTACAAATATAAGATTGTCAAGATCTATATCTCAAAAGTGAAAAGTAACTATATTAAGCTCTTATTCTCAGTATTATTTTTGCATGGACAATCACACAAAAAGAAATTTAAACTTGCTTTATTTTGCACTGACTCCCCCATTTGTATGCTTTTTGTAGCTGGATCCTGATCCGTGTTTCAACAGCCTGACTTCAAATTTATGTGGTGCTCAGGAGAGAAGTAATGTGGTTTATGCAGTAAGAATATATCATTATTTCTGTGTCCTTCCAATGTGTGGAGTTACCCCCATTCTGATGTTTACACATTTCACTTTCTCTGTTTTCTTTCACTCTCCAGTAGTTACAAAGTATTTAAAATTGGATGAAAATGAACAGCTATTTATTTCAATTATTATGGCTTTCATTATTCTATTAGCTGAAAGCTTCATAAACATGCAATTATCACCATGATGACACTAGAGGCTATTATCCTCTTCTCACAGTGGAGCGTGAGAAGAACAGAAGTAAGAATATACTTAATATGTGCTGTTTGAGATAGGTTGGACCTCTGTCATGTATCAGAGAAGTTAGTGTGGTACACAGCTATGAGATCCAGGCTGAGGTCAATGTTAATTCCCAAGAGCTTAGCACACTTAAAAACCAGACCATTAGCTTCAAAATTAACAAAGGGAAGGGAAGCTCCAGGAAGGGAAGCTCCAAGAAGGGAAGCTCTGGGAAGCTCCAGGAAGGGAAGGGAAAAGGGAAGGGAAAAGAGAAGGGAAAAGGGAAGGGAAAAGGGAAGGGGAAAGATGGTGCAGCCCTCATACTTTTCCTCTAAACCAGGCAAGAAGACATTGACACTTTCAGAGCTCACTTTTTCATCTATCAAGGAGAGCAAACGCAAATCCTCACAGCCATAGCTGATTCAGTCTTGATCAACACTTCTTTCATTTTCAGTGTTACTTGGTACATCTCTGTTGCTTTCTGGGGTAGCTGAGGGACTTACTGCGACTGAAGGAGACATGGTAAGAGCGGAATCTCAACAACTGAAACAGCAGTGCCACTGCCTCCACCTTCATTAGCTCACTAGATGAAACAAGGATGTTAGAAATTATATCTGTCAGGGTAATGCCCCAATGAAAACTTCAACACATGTAAGGGAGATAAACTCCAAACCCTGCTGATTTCCTTAAGTGACCTGGGGAGAAAAAAGAACAGGCCTTCAAAAACATTAAAGGGAGTAGACTAACCCATTGCTATATTTTCTGGGGATTTGTCCCAGATCACCAGGTCTCCCTGTTGTGGAGACATTGCCCCACATGCTTTGGGATATTACTTCATCTTTAGTTCTGGAGCTGGCTTATGAATTGTTACTATTTCCTTCATTAAACATAGTCACCTGAAGTAAAGCCACTTGGCTTAATGGATCTCTAATCTGATCCTCTGTATTAGTAGTAAAGTTCAATTATAAGCAAAAGAAGTATTTCCCAAGAAAGGCTCATAAGATTGGAATTGCGTGCATATCAAATACTTACAGAGAAGAGAAACAAACCATGTGATGATGTGTCCTCACTATGTTCCCAAGTGTTTGCCACACTGGGCAGTTTTATATTTGCTTTTGAAAGTTCCTCATGCTTTTCCCACTGTCTCAGACTCACAGGAAGCATAATATAAACTGCATTTCCATGTGCTAGCATGGAAATCCCAGTTCAGTGGTACCAGAAGGAACCTAGGGTTTGCTTCTCTCAGCAACCCTGACAAAATTCTTTATTAGAAGCATTTCTGTTCTTCCTTCAAAGCATGGCACCCTGACTGAAAATCAGAGAAGTATCCTGAAGGCTGCCTAGTGCTATGAAGGAACCCAACCTGGCCACAGCAGCCCAAACTGCAGGCAGCACTCTCTATCTGGTTTCCAGGTCTGCCTCTATTATACTGTGTTTCCTTGATTGGAGAACTCGCAGTTTGTGGTTAGCTGCCTTTAAGCTATTCTGGTAGTTTAACTCCTGTAACCTATAGAAGTATAGACACCTTTTGTGAGAAGCATAGAGCATGAAAATGGCTAAACTCTCAAAATGTGAGATAATATTGCACCATCCGAATGCTATCAGCAATTCCAGCATTTTATAACCTTTCTAAACCAACTCAGAGAAGAATGCTTTTTGCAAGACACAGCAGAGTAGTTCATTGTTTTTCTAATAAGAAATGGCAAATCTGTGATTTAATGAAAATGAGTTATTCCCAACTGAGAAGCCTAGACAAAGAGAAGATTATAATTTTGGATGTTGTGTGGTATGATCCCAATTTCCCCTGAAAATGCAGCCTTGGAGGGTAGATGATGTATATATTAGAATGCAGTCAAAATACATAACTGCACATTCTGCTTCTTTATGCATTGTGATTTCAATCTGTCTGATGGTTGACCAAAATAAGCAATTCTTTCTTTGTCCATACATTGTCTTAAAGCTTACAAATAAATCTCTTTAGAGGTGAGGCTATGGCATGTCAAAAAAGGTTAATGAATCATAGTGACTAAGAATTTAGGTATAGGAATAAATTTGTGCCAACAAGTTTCCAAGAAGTGTCAAAGGATGCTTCCTCAATGTACATCCCATAAGTCCTGCAAAGAGTGTCCTTGAAGTTTCTTAGAGCAAACACTCATCTTTACATTGCCATTTGCATCAGACCAGCTGTGTGTAAAGTGTGAAGAATGCACTTACTTCCTTTTTTTCTTTTCTTTCTTTTTTTTTTTTTTTTTGTGGCAAGTATGCTAATGTTTGATCTCAAAACTTATTCATATTCATATAACTGATGTTCTCACCCTCTAAAGGAGGACCTGAAATCTTTGCCTAACATAACTCAGTTCTAGCAAAGGCTGCCTTAAAGGAGCTATGCCTTCTAGAAGAAGCAACTGGACTGGACTTCTGTCATTTCACACATGAGAATTTCCAGTGATGGCAACATCATTACCAGCTCAGCTTTGAGAGACTTCAGGGAAATGCTTCAGAAAATATCTGTTTGGTGGGCAGCTTGGGAACCCTCCTTAATCTCTCTGTCACTCCCTGACTTTGTCATGCACTGAGTAAAGAGAACAAATAGTTTAATACTGAAATGCTCTGACTGAACAAAAATACAAACCAATGTTTTTATAATTCTGTACAAATTCAATAGTCAGTTTTTCTGGCCTCTCCTCTGTGAGAAATACTTGAAATTCAGTCAAGTAATTTCCATATATATATAACTAATATATATTCAGTNATATTCCAAAGGCTATGTTTTCTTTAGTTTTTCCCTTTGCTTTGGTCAATTTCATTCTACTGAACTGAGAACCAAAGACTTTGGTGATCTCTGAGACTCTTTTGTTTGTTTACGCATTTATGTGTTTGCCTTGGTGGTTGCTGGCCTTCAAATAGGAGGCAAGTAGGAGGTAAGGTAGTAAGAGGTGTATGTACGTTGTTACATAGCTTCATGAGGATTTTTTAATACATGTACAAATCCACACACACACAGATCGGTATGCGCATTTAAAGTCATACAACATGTGTAAAGAGTCCATGTGCCTATTTGTAAAACTTAAAAGCTTTACCAGATATTTCCCTCCCAAAGGATTTACATTAACAGGCTTACAAGTGAATCTTTTCAAGGAGAATTATAAAAGGCTTGGACATATGCTTAAGTATAAGTAGTTAAGCTCTTTTTTTTTCCCACCATGTGTTTAAGCATGGGTCTTGCTGTCAGTGCATGCTTACACCTCAGAGCAGTCAGTAGAATATATGTTTTGGAGAGATGGCAGAAACCATTGTGAGTTGGTGCTATTGTCACGATGAAAATGTAGGAAGATGTAGGTGATGGTTAAAAGGCCAGTCTGGGTTCCCAAAGTAATGACTAGAATTCTCCACATTCTTGAAATAAAAATGTGATTTCCCAAAAATGTCAAAATTCCTGAAAAGCATGCATCCCACCAAACTGCAAGGTCTTCTTGGTGTTTCAGTACCTAAAATCATTTTCATGTTTTGTCCTGTTTTACTTTTTCATCTTGTTACTTAATTCTCAGACTCCCTGAGTCTAGTATCACAGTTTAGTATATTCCAAACATATTAATCTCTACAGATGTCAGGAAAAGACAGCATACAAACCAAGGTCTGCATTCACCATTGCAGAAGCCTGGAATGCAGCTAATTGTGTTGGCATGGCTCCCTCTGCTGCCTCAGGATTAAAATATTTTTTTCACCCAGAAGTTTCAGTATCAATGTCTTGCATCAGAATTCATATCAAATGCTTCGTAAAACAAAATTTCATTGGAAAATTGTTACCTACAGCTTTTTGGATTTAGGAAATCCAGCTAAGAATTTCTGCTTCTCCTGTCTGTTTGCATACACAAAGCATATATGCCAAAGCTGACCTACAAGCAAATGCTTTGATCATCCTCTTGTGAAAAGCAAATACAAAATCTAAGTATGGGCCTGATCCCATCAGATGTGCATTTGAACCTGAATAAGAGCATGTTATAAAACTTATATGGGTGGATAAAAACTGAAAAAATGTTTTTGTTTCAAGTTATTAAAAAATATTATAGAAGAAAGAGAGTGGTCTTACAACATTTCACAGAATCACAGAACCATGAAACCACTGGCATGGGAAGGCACCCTTGAAGATCTTTTACTCCAACACCCTGCTAAAGCATATTTTCCAGGATCAGATTCAGGTGGGTTTTGAACATCTCCAGAGAAGGAGATGCATCAACCTTCCCCAGGAGTCTGTTCCTGTGTTCTGTCACTCCCAAAGTCAAGAAGATTTTTTTCATCTTCATATAGAACTTCTTGTGTTCCAGCCTGCCAGTCTGTGCCCGCTGGTCCTTGTCCCGTTGCTGGGCACCACCAGATAGAGCCTGGCTCCATGCTCTGACACCCTCCCTTCAGATACTTGTATGCATTGATAAGGTCCCCCTCAGCCATCTCTTCTCAATGTTAACCAGGCCCAGATCCCTCAGCCTTTCCTCATAAGAGAAACGCTCTGTTCCTCTCATAATATTCACAGCCCTCTGCTGGAACTTCTACAGTAGTTCTTTGAGCTGAGGAGCCCAGAACTGGACACAGCACTCCAGATGTGCCTCACCAGGCCTGAGCAGAGGGACAGGATCACCTCCCCTGACCTGCAGGCAATGCTCTTCCTAATGCACCCCAGGATCCCACTGGCCTTCTTGGCCCCCAGGACACACTGCGGGCTCATGGACAGCTTGCTGTCCCCCAGGACCCCCACGTCCTTCTCCACAGAGCTGCTTTCCAGCAGGTCACCCCCAGCCTGTGCTGGTGCTTGGGGTTGTTTCTCCGCAGGTGTAGGGATCTGCGCTGGCCTCTGTTGAATTTCAGATATTTATTTTCTTCCCATCTCCCCAGCCTGTCCAGGTCTCACTGAATGGCAGCACACCCCTCTGGGGTATTGGTCATTCCTCCCAGCTTTGTGTTGTCAGGGAACTCGCTGAGGATGTACTCTTCTTGCCTCCAGGTCATTGATGAATAAGTCAAACAAGACTGAACCCAGGAGAGACCCCTGAGGAACCCCACCAGCTACAGGCCTCCAGCTACACCCTGTGCCACTGGTCACAGCATCTGAGCTCTGTCATTCAGCCAGTTCTGCATTCACCTCACTGTCCTCTCAGCTAACTCACACTTTCTGAGCTACCTATGCACATGTAGGGGAAAGAGTGTCAAAAGCTTTGCTGAAGTCAAGGCTAACAAGCCCTGCTCTCCTCTTCTCTCCTCAGCCAGTTATCCCACTACAGAAGGCTATCAGATTGGTGAAGCATGATTACACCTTGGTGAATCTGGTTACTCTTGTTAACCTTTTCATCCACATTCTTAGAGATGACATCCAGGATGAACTGTTCCATCAGTTTTCCAGCGATGGAGATGAAGCTGACTCATTTCCTGGGTCCTCCTTCTTGCCCTTTTTGACAGATTGGAGTGACACTGGTTTTTCCCCGGTCCTTTGGGATCTGTCATGTCCTCCATGACCTTGCAAAACTAATGGAGATTAGATTAGCAGTAACACTTGCAAACTTCTTCAGTATTTTCAGACCTCATGGATTTGTGGGTTTCCAATTTGCTTAAATGATGCCTAAACCAATCCTCCTTCCACCACAGGGAAGCTGTAATTTTTCCAGACTTTCTCTCTTGCCTCGAGGGACTGGGATTCCTACAGAAAGGCATTAGCAGTAAAGAGAGGAGCAAAGTGGGCACTGAGAAACTGTCTTCACGATACCCTTCATCACAAGAGCATCCACCTCATTAAGCAGTGGGTCCTCATTTTCTCAAGTCTTCCTTTTGCTTCTGATGAACTTGAAGAAGTGCCCCTTGTTGTCTTTGACATACCTTGCCAAATTCAGTTCCAAATGAATCTTAGCTTGTAGCCCTGCATGCTCTGATATTATTCCAATATTCTTACCAAGTGGTTTGTCCCATTTTCCAGAATCTGTAAACTTTCTTCTTCTGTTTGAATTTTGCCAGAATATCCTTGTCCATTTAAGAAAGCCTCCCACCCCCTCTGCTTTCTTTCTTACTCAGAAGGAAACACACATCTTGCACTTTGACCTTGGAGAAGGTGATGCTTTAATCATAACCAGCTTTAATGGAAGCCTTTTCCCTCCAGGGCTTTTTCCTATGATACTCTGCCAAGTGGATCCATGAAGAGGCCAAGGTCTGCTCTCCTGAAGTCCAGAGTATTAGCTTGATGTGCACCCTTCCTGACACTGTAAGGATCCAGCCAAAGCTCCCACTGGCCTTCACATTCCCCACCAGATCCTCCTTGTTGTTGTGAGGAAGATCTAGCGTATCATCTCTCTTTATTGGCTCTTCTAGTGCTTGGAGAAGAAAGTCAACATCAACATAATCCAGGAACCTCCTGGACTGTTCGTACTCTATGTTGTCCATCCAACAGAACTGAGGTAGTTGAATTGCCCATCTGTCTACAGAGGGACACATCTGCTCAGTGTTCCTGGTCAGGCAGCATGCAGCAGGCCCCTGCTATAATGTCACCTGTCCCTGCCCTGCCCTGCCTTCAATCCAGATCCATGAGCTCTCACATCCATCCCAGGGCAGAACTCCATCCACTTCAGCATGTTCTTGGCACAGAGAACAACATTCTTTCCTCATCTTTCCCGCCTGTTTTCAAAAGAGCCTGTAACCTCTCATTCCAATGCTTGAGCCGTAGGAGCCACCCCACCATATCTCCGTGGTGCCTGTTAGCCCATCTCTGACTCTTGTTCATTCCCTGTGATGTGTGTGTTGGCACAAAGGCATTTCAGTTCAGTCCCCGATCAAGCTGACTTACTGGCTGGAGTGCCCGGAATTCCTTCGTGACTTTTCATGTATTCTCCTCCTGACCCACTCCAAGCTCTGGGCATCTCTTGCTGACTGGAAGGACTAAGAGGGAGTGACATTTCCATCTCCCAACACCTTGCATTTAGAGCCCTCTTCACCAGCCTGGCAAGCCTTTGGCTGAAGGTGCTCTTCCCCTTCTTTGACAGACGGACCCCATCAGCCCTTGGTACACCCAGTTTCTCAAGGTGAGTCACGTGGTCCAAAAAGCCAAAACCCTGACTGTGGTACCAGCCTGTAACCATTTGTTGATTTGTCAGATCTGTCTGGCCCTTTCAAACACCTTCCCTTTGACTGTGAGGAGCAATGAAAACACTGCTTTATTCTCCAGGGTCCCTTACTGCTGCTTCCAGGGCTCTGTAATCCTGGATGCTCCTCAGACCGCTTCTGGCTCTATCATGGATGCCCACATGCAACAACTCAAGCAGCAGTTAGCAACCAATGGACAGTGCAAGGCTTGGTAGTCTGTCAGTGACAATTGAGGAGGAACGTCTCAGCTCAACACAGTGAAGCGAATATTTTAATTCAACAAGCTATCCACATGGGAATACTTCAGCAAATACATGCAAAAAGAAGTTCAAAAGCTGCCTACTGGCATATTTCTGAACTTTTTTGCTTCCTTCTTAATAGTTCCATTGTTACATAAGAAACATTCCAAGAATCATTCAAACCAATTCAGCAAAAATCTTGCTTCCTGTTTCCTTTAGATTCCAGAGTAGTCTTCTTCTGTAATTCTGTCAGACATTAAGACCACCCTAGACACTGTAGGATATCTACAAGAACATCTGAGGTTTTGTTCTTCTAATATTTATGTACTAGTTTATATTACCCTTTTTCTTTCATTACTTTGTTCAACCCAACACTCTAGCCAGGTCTTCTTGGGAGACAATTCCATGATGGCCAGTGTTAGCAGGAATCTTTTCGGGGTTTTTGTTGCTGCTTAAATGGTTTTTCTCTTTCTGCCTTTTAAAGGGCCTTAGCAACACAAACTGTACAATCTTGTGCATAGATCTTTAACTCCCTCTCTGTGTTCTACTAGCACTTTTAGATAAAATCATCATTGCTAAAGCAATTCAAATTTCTTCTACTTTTATCAAAGCTTTTTTTAAAAAACATTTTCCTATTTTGGGGACGGAAAAAAGTTTTGTTACAGTGTTACATAGTTTGTATTAACAAAAACATATCTGTAATCATGCAATATTTTTTAATTCAGTGAATATTTAATTCAGGCAAAACTTAAAAATGTTTGTGTGGCATTTCTGGATTTTCAGTTCTATCTCCTGCAGGCATGCGTGCACAACGGGCTTGTGCTGGCCTGGCAGTACTTGATGGTGCTGAAGAACAGTCCAGTATCAAATCCACGTATTGTTTGCAGAGGATTCTGGCTCTTAGCTGATAGTTTGGAGTAAATGAATTAATTTTCTTATTCCTCATCCCCTCTCTGCTGTGCTGCTGATGAAGTGACAGTTACACAGGAGAGCCTGTGCTACGGGATAGATTGTATAGTTATCCAAAACTGCAGCTTCAACTTCTAGACCATCATCTTCCCTTTCCTGCCTACCACCAGTAGTTAATGATGAGTTGTAGGCTTGGAGTTAAAAAAGCCATCTACAAGACAAATCTTCTGTTTTTCTAAAATATATTCTGTTACTTACACCAAGCCAAAACACAGAAAAGAACACAAGGTCTCTGGTTCAGCATTGCCCTGATCTCAAGGCACCAGGAGCAGGTAACTGCAGATGACACAAGGGAAGGGGAAAACAGGGTGAGATTAAGATCCATGAAGCATCATGCTCTGCTCCTGCACTTTTCCTGCTGTTCTAGCACCAGAGTCATTAGTGGTGTACACAAGGAAACAGCCCTTCTGAGGGTTCTCCTTACTGAACTGAACTGAAGAAGACTAATGTGCATGAAGCACAGTGGGAGTCACGGAACTCTTCTTCAAAGTTGTCAATGTGTAGGTTGCCTCTGTGCCAATGGCATGAAAAAAGAACAGTGTGAATAGATTAGCACATAAACCCTCTATGATGAAAGTGAATTCCCTTTCCTACAGTCACGGAGTATTTAAAAGCACAAAGGGTTTCCATTGTGAGAGGCAGTAGCAAGGAATACTTTGTCTTTCCTTTTGCCTCTCCACCTTCCACACTGGGGATGGGTACTTTCGTTCGTGAGATGGGTGATTCAAAAGGAAATCATTCCAGTTGTGCAGAAACATCATTGCCAGCCCACTTCTCTGGCACTGTTTCTGCTTATTCCCCTGTGACAATATTGTCAAGTTAAAGCAAACATGTTCAGGAACAGATGTAGGGGAAAAGAATACTAGGAAAAGTCAATACGCCTCTGCTTTAACTTGTCCGGACAAATCACCAGCACAGTTGTAATTTTTTTCCTTTTGGTCATAAACAGAGTTTGCTTGAAGCAGCAGATTTAATTTTTTTCCCTCTAATGTAATATTGAAAATGAAGGGGATTTTCAAGCTAGAAGGCAGTGTCAGTTCTCTGTTCAAAAGTGCAATAGAAGTTGATTATATCCTAGCCTAACAACATGGGATTAGTCATTAGTAATATCATAAACAGAGAACAATCATTAACATTTAGGTATGAATTACTGACAGAAATGCCCTCCTGATGAGATCTGACTTGCTTGAAATGGCTTTTTAGTAATGTGGCAGCACTCAAAAGCATGCAAAATAAGCATAGTGAAATTGAAACCTTCTCATGTCCTCTCAAAAATATCAAGAGTGCCAAAGTGTGCGCCGTACTTTGACAGGAGTATTCTCGTAAAATATTGTGGTAGTTGCTCGTAATTGCATTGAACTGCAGCACTTAGGATATTGCTGGACTGGTGACATGAACATATTAGCAAAATTTGAAGGCCCTGTTAACTTGTAATTATTTATTACTTTTGAATTATAGCCAGCAGCACTTTCCAATTTGTTTGATAAGCATGGCTGTGTATTTTACTCCAGTATACCTTTCTTTCCATGAGACCCTCTTTTTCAGTAAACAGCTGAGAAAAGAATGTACATGACTGGCAACATCGAGGTTCCCCTACACTTTAAAACTGCTTACGTTAGGAGGGCTAACATTTTCTGTAAGTCTGAGTTGATAACATATATTGTGTTAGACACTAAGAAATTGAGATAAGTCTTTTCAGCTCCTGAGTTGCAAAGGCATTGTTTGCTCAGTTTATGCAGACAGAAAAAAAAATGAGTGGTTCTTTAACTTTATGGGCTCAGGTCTCCAAGCTTCCCAGGAATGTCACAAAATTTTGCAATCAGCTTAATTGAGAATATTGTAATGACAACATGTTTTCTCCTTTTCATAGCACACAGGCAAGCCACTGGAACACTACAAACAAATTCCAGAAATCATTCTTTTCAGAGTATTAAAATGCCTATAACTGCAGAAACATGCAAAAAATCCCTTCACCCTTCATTTGATTAACTAGTTCTCACCAGTTTCACTAAAAGTTATTTTGCTGCATTTAAATTAACTAAGTGCAATTAATGCATTTAAGTAACAAACTTCCTCTTGAACACTGTGTACTACATGATCTCTGGGTTCATGGATGTGAAAAATCCTTTTTACTGCTGAAACCCACATTAGGACCCTGATTTGGAAAAGAGACTAGTACAGGTGCCTTGGGGAGCTCTCTTTCTCTGTGTCTGAGGGGAAAAATTTGCCTGGAAAACCAGTAGTTCATCAGGCTAAAAAAAGGCAAGAAGACAGGGGCCAGTGCCCCAGGTCACAGAGAGTACATCCTGAGGAACAGGAAAGCATATGAGTTTCATTTCTCACCACAGGTTTCTGCATTAGAATGTGTGCACACTGAATACGTGAATGTCCCTTTCAAGGCAGCCCTAATTCAGTTGTTTCTTTCTTAACACAGTGAGCAGGGGACACAGTGCATACCTTGCACCATGGCAGTGTGGCTTGTGGCATCACTGAGGGCTAGCTTCAGTGTGAGGCAGTGCCTAGTTTTCGACTCTCTGGTGTGACCAAGGGGTCTGGGCAGTCCTTGCACAGAAGCAAAGGATGGGAAGCAGGGCAGAAAGACTGTGATGGATGCAGGAGTCATTGCCTCTCTATTGGCAATGTATAACAGCTTAGTAAGAGAATACAAATTCTCCAACTATTATAAAACCATAGATAGGCTTGGAAAGGACCTTAAGAATCATCTAGTTCCAGCCCCCCTGCCATGGGCAGGGCCACCTTCCCCCAAACCAGCTTGATAAAAGCCCCATCCAACCTGACCTACTACCTTTGGCAGTTTCCTGGTACTTGCACACCATGCTGCTGAGAGAGATTATTCATAACCACATTCTCCTGGTCAGTAACATGAAGCAGCAATGGCTCTGTTAGGAAAAGTAAATTCATCAAACAGAACAGAAAAAGTTCCTAGGTAGCTGAGGGCAGGTAATCATATAACAGACCTGGCCTAAAATGTAACTTACCAATAGATGCCTGGGTTGAGACCAGCTGACAAAGACACACAGGCAAGCCATGCAAAGTTTTTCCCTGCTGTCTTACTGTGGCTGTGCTGTAACAGAAGCCAACAAGAATTATAAAACCTGGGGCAGGGCTCTTCTCACGTCTTCACTGATAAATCCTAAAGGCATGACACATCCTCAAACTCCCTAGAAGCATCAGTATCCTGTCACTTTGCAATTTCTGTGTAGCATGCCAGCTGTATGGAAACCACACTCATTAGTCCATAATGAAAATAGAGAAAAAGGTGAGTTTCTTTTTGAGTTGTTTTGCACCTGCAGGAGAATTGCCACACTTGTAAGTGTCACAGATCAGATGTACTGTAATTTTCTTGCAGAGGTGGATCTCTTTTACACAGCATCTCAGCCATGAACCTTTTAACACAACCAGCCTCTTCCCGCTGGTGATCATGGGCTTTGGCTTACTGTAATGTAAAAGCTGGAAGGTCTGCTACAGGAGCAGCTGGGATGAAGATCCCACAGAAAGTGGTTCGTGATAACATCACACTTTCACTGGTCTCTTTGTCCTGCTGCTTTGCCTTACTATCCCCGCTGTATCTGACTAAGCCTCTGTTTTCCAAAAATTTTTAAATGTCTTGCAACAAGTAGTTAGGAAATCCCCGTTCAGTACATGGGGAAGGTGGTTCATTAGGATCTAAAATTGTGATCGTGGTGTAGCTGGGTGAAGAGGGCATTGATGTTGTAGCAACACAGCCAGTACTCTTCCAAGTCCCTGTGTGTGATTGCCTAAAACCAGCTACAGAAATAAGCATTTGCAACTTTTGCTGTCTCTTCCAACCTGAGTTACTGACCTTCAGTTGTTCCTGACTTCCTGCTTTTCATCTGCTAGCTGGAAATGAGTCCTGTGCTGCTAGCTACTGCTCTGGAGAACAGTTAATGAACTTAAGGGTTCAGTGCCGGCTGCTCACAAACCTATCTCTCCGCCCCGCTAATGAAGCTGCATACTGGAAAAGGACACTGCAGGGAGGAAAAGTAAAAAAAAAAAAAATGCTGGAAGAGGATTGATAGCAATTTTTGACTCCCTGACCCTCTGGTGCCACACTGGGAATAGTAAGCTGGGACCTGCTGACAAGCAGCTGGACTGTGGAGAGAGGCCTGAGATTCTCCACCGGGACCTAATTACAGAAGGGCCTCTCTGCCTTTTCTTCTTTCTGTAACCTGTGATGCTGGTCTTAGGGTTACACAAGGAACCACTGAATTAACTAGGTGGGAAAAGACAGCCACTGGTCATCCAAAATGGTGAAGCTCTGACTCTTGAAGGATGAACAAACGGGTTTTCTTATATTCAGCATAGCAAAATGAGGCTTTTACTTGAGAGACATGGGAAACTTTGGTATCAAGATCCATCCCTGGCAAGGTAGAGAACACACAGAAAAAATGTTCAAGCTGCTCTTCTTCAGAACCAGTCTGCAGACTCATGTACGCTGATGGAGTGACAGAACTCTACTTTCAGATGTACAATGTTACTGTGAGATGCAAAAAAGGGAAACTTGTTGGCCTCCTGTCACCTACCTCACTGCATAGCAATTTTTTCCCTCACACTGTGACTATTGCAATATTTTGTACATATGTTTACTGGTATAATCTAACACTTCAAACATTTTACTTTCCAACTCATACTATAGATTTCCTAGCAGTATTACTTCAGTAATTTTATCACAAATGAGATTGTTTTCTAGAAACACATTCAGAATGCATCAGATGGTCTGGAAATCATTTCTGCTTCATGCTTTTGTTTGTAATGTCTTTGCAGCTTTGCAACTTACATTCACTCACTGGAAAGTTATTCCTTCCAGAAGACAGGTTTTTACTACAAAACCTGAGCAGGACATAGCAGATACTCTATCTTTTCAACACTTCTGCTCAAGCCATAAAATTATTCTCTACATAAATTAATAAGTGGTTGGTTAGAAAACAGTTTAAAAGGTGTAATGCTCACCTTAGTATCTGTGCACAAGTTATTTCTAAGGACCTAGGCACATCACAGAAATCATCTACTTTGATCTCACATTAGCTACTGAATTTTAGCAAATTTGAACTGAACTATAGTATTTCTTATATTATTTGCAGACCTTCTCTAAGTCTACAAATACAGGAAGAACTGTCATGTTGCTCAGTGAATTGTGATTCACTCTTTATAGATTTTTTTTTTTCCTGGTCTGAATTACTCTAGCTCTGGACCCTAGCCACAGCCTTCTTCCTTCTGCTTCGGTTTGCTACAAAGAAGAAAGGCCTGCGATCATTTCTGCAGGTAATACTCTAGAGAGTGACACCAGGTAGATTCCCTGCAATATGGAATAGACCAGGCTTATCAAATAGCCTCACAGTAAAGGGAATTTTATTGACTTTGGGTGATTTCTGTAGCTCTTTTCTGCCTCCCTTTACAGGTTTCTAACACCTTTTTCTGATGCTTAATGCTGCATACAGCCATGAAAGTCTCCCTGCTCCTTATTTGTTCCCCAAAACATCTAATAAAGTCCCTAAAATGTGACGGTTGTGGACCCAGTTCATGTGAAGGGCAAACAGCATCTTGTCTGGATACAAGAGCGACCCCTCGTCTCTTTTCAAACCCGAAGTTCAGTAAAGGTACTGCGACCATGTACTATGCTGGAATTAGTAAAACATTTGAAACCACTGTGTAGATGATGCAATGCCTTTCTGTTTGCATTGGTATTCCCAAATATTTTTTGGAGGAGACACTGAACCCCTAGACAGTCCACCATGGTCTCTGAAACACATGCGTCTTCCAGAGTCTGCAGTTTCCCAGTACCGGAAACCTAACCTGGAAGAGAACAGGGTGAGTCTCACAGCACGCGAAAAAAACCATAAATCTCTCATCACATTGTTGTCACTATGCAAATAGTGAAATTACCTTCATCTTTGCCAGTCTAGCTATGTGGTAATGATTGGCAAAGGCTGACATTTTAACAGCTTCTTTGGTATTGTATCCTTACCTTTCTCTCAATTTTCTAAGAAACAGATGTACTTAAAGAACTGATGTGTAGAACTAAATTAAGTCTTGGTGAGTGGTAAACAGCATTTGAAAAATATTTACTTTTCCATGTTTCACTGGCACATTTCTCCACCCCTGCTCTGACATCCCCTTTAAAAGAAAAGAGGATGCTGTGTGTATACTGAATGCACTGCAGCGCAATCTTCACTTTTCAAGTTCAGGCAAAGGGGAGAGACACACCTTTCTAGAAAGGCTCAAAGCATGACAAAGAGGTCCCAGTTTCCCTCATTCCTGCAAGTCTGAGCAAAGCGCTGTGAGTGGCTCTGACCTGACTGTTATGACATGCTTCCCTGCTGCTAAATGTTTTAATTCCAAAGTTCAGGAGCTTATCCATGGTTCAGAGCCAAAATGGGGGAAAAGCACAGAAATAAAACACTGAACCTTCCACTTCAGGCTTAGTATCTAACAGAGGCCTCAGGAAGACTAGAAGTCGGAGGAGGTAAACTTAACTATTCCCAAAACAGAATGGAAAAGAATATCACTCTGGGCAGAATGAAAGCTAGATGTGGTGGTGATTTTCTGAGATGAGCTTGGTGTCTTGCATAGCGGGCTAAAGCAAGTCACGGTATGGCATGTTTATAAGAAATATGGCAAAGTCCAAGACAACGAAGGTAACTTCTTTCTGCCACTGTTGCAAAACTGTCTGTTTCCAGTCACATCATTAAAAAGGACCTGGGGAGATACAGGAAAAGAATCTAAAATTATGTCTGAGATACAGAAAATCTGCCTCTCAGGAAAGAATGA
Organism: Donacobius atricapilla; assembly: GCA_013397315.1. Taxonomy (NCBI): domain Eukaryota; kingdom Metazoa; phylum Chordata; class Aves; order Passeriformes; family Mimidae; genus Donacobius; species Donacobius atricapilla. The sequence goes on along the minus strand of WBMY01007245.1, from coordinate 115,162 downwards.
AAATAAGTTTCTTTAACTTTGCAAAGAGAATGGTAAGAGATTAATTAATGTTAAGTATTTAGTTAGAAGGAAGAATATTGGTAACAGTTTCTAGCTGTCAAGGACATGGGAGCAACGATATTCTTCTTCTTATCTTGTGCATTTTCCCCTGTCCTCCATCTGAAGTACCTGCTCTTTCCCACCCATCACCCTTTCAGTTGTGTGATCCAACTGTATACGGGGCTAAAAGTTAGATCAATAAACAGATTTACATCTAGAACAGTACTGTAGAGGAAAATCTAAATGCTAGTATGGTGTCTAGCCTTAAACAACTGTCGGCCAACTGAAAGAAAACTGAGATGCAGAAAAGGTGCTGAGAGCAGACCAAGTATGAAAAGCTTCTTAAGTTACTAAGGAAAAAATACAAAAACCCTGTAATAAGGTCTGAACCCAGATAATGCTTTGATACAAAAGGCAGATTCAGAAGGGAATTTTATTTTCTAAATTGTAGTTATTTGTCTTTTAATGCTAAAGACAAATAACACAAAGGAGGTTGTGGATTCTCTGTGCTTTAGATCATAAGACCCCCTTCAGCTAAACAGAAGTTCAGATTGTCAAGAGGAATGTGATGTTATTTGCTATGCATCAGGCTAGAGGATTCAGTGCTTTTTTCTGATGGAAATCTGAAATAGTGAAGTTTCTAGCTAATAATACTACCAAACTGACAATTGCCAGGGGGCCCACAGCAGTTTTCTCTGCACAGAGACCTAGTCAGTAATATTTAGCTGATACATTGGTTCTATTTAGTTGATTGGTTTTACCTGGCAAGTTTACCGCATTAAACAAAATCCAAGTGTATAAATATGTCATCTATTTATCTACCTATTGATTCATCTCTTTACATCCGTATGTCATGATTCAGGCAAAACCTTGTTTTGGCTGAAATGAAAGGCATACCTCATTCCCTTCAGGGACAGGACTAACATATTTTTGTGATCTATCTAGAGCCATATTGTAGTATGGCTATGTACCGGTTCTAATGCTGAAACTTATTTTTGTAGTTTAAGAGTTTGTTTCCCCTTGGAAAACCTTTTTCTTTCCTTCGGCCATACGTATCTGAAAGATTTCTTACGGAAAGTGAGAGATGCCTCAACCAGTCTGTGATACCTTTGCTGACAGTCACCTTTTCCCTCCTTCTGTGGGCAGTAGTATAGAGCCAGAAGAACATTCCTGTGATGAATTTGTGAGTCAGCCTTGATTTGCTATCCAAAAGTGACGCTATTACACTACAAAGCAATGACAAGGCTTCCTTTGCAGTACTGTTCTGACCAAAAGGCATCACTGTCAGGAAACTTCATGGAGAAGAGGATCCTGGCACAGAGACAGACCTTACACTCAGAGTTGCTTCTGGAGATGAGAAACATTGTTGTTACAGGAATATTCACTGGGCAAAATAGATATTGACATCAAAGTTAAGGAAGGAATAGCCTCAAGAAAAAAAGAGAATGAGAAAAAAACCAAAACCCTGAGGAGAGCAGGTCCAGACTGCTCTTTTCCTCTCTTCGCCCAGGTGAACACCAATGTGTCACAGACTTCTCGCCATCAGAGCTTAATTCTGAGGAGTTGCTCTCCAGAAAGCAAAACATGTTAGTCTTTCTTTCCAGTGTGAGTTTGATGACTGCAAAATGATTTGTAGGAGGTTATGAAAAATGTCCTTCATCACTAACCCTTCTTTCTGCCATATGACTCTGTGTGCTCACCTTGGCTGCTTGCTGCCAGATGATAGTACTTTTGATTCCGCAAACAGTGAATATGTCAGGAGATGAGTCACTCCACCACCCTGCCTGACCCTCTCCAGCCTGGGGGCATATGGAAACTGCCCATTGAGCTGATGAAACATTGATTTACGGAGCAGTAGGTCAAAATATCTTGTTTGTACCAGCTGGCTGTACTGGATGTTTCAATAAAATGAGCCAACCCTTAGGCTTTTTGCACCCCTGAATATGGCACTAAGGGCTTTGGAGAGCAATCTCAGCATTCTCAGGCAATGCATTACCCTGAAGTGCAATGAACCTTAATCCTTTTAACCTGTTAGAAGAAAGGTATCCAGTACCTTGAAGGAGATGGCCTTATCTTCATCTATGTGAGTGACTCAGACACTGAAAAAAGCTTCCTTGAACTGTCTTTCTAAAGTAGCTCCTTGTGCGGCAGTAGGGCACAACATGTAGAATTTGTGCTCTCTTTTGCAAAACGGCTTTCAGGTGGGAGGAATGGATATTTTTCAGCTGTGTCCCTGAACTTCTACTGCAGAGGACTTCGCAGAAACATGATGTAGCTCATGCTACAGTCATGGACCAGCAAGAAATCTTTCCCTGCGTCCCCACTGCAGCACTGATGTGCTCCAAATCCATGTACTACAGAAGGCAGGCTATAAGGAATAGCACTTCCACTGCTGTCCCAATCACCCACAGTTTCAAAAGCTGTTGAATTTGGCAAGCACTGGAGCACTCCTTGTGAACCAAGTGGGCAGTGGGGTAGGTTTGAGTGCAGAGGGGAAATTTTTTGTAGGGTGAAATGACCAAGTGGATTTCTTAGATTATGTCTGTTTGCACAACTGTGACAAAAGAATTTCACTGTCCCTGTATCCTAATGTTACCATGGGGTAGGCCAGTGATATCATGTTTGTCCCTTTTTCAAAAAGAGGGTTTGTTCTGCATAAGTTTACGTTTCAGCTACTTTCGGCTGAGTTATTCCAGTCTTCACTCCTGTGCACAGAAAATTATAATGTAAACTGTATGTACATTTGGTCAGCAAGCAACAGAAAAATGACTGGCCCTGTAAAACTCTCACAGTAAATTTTACTACCGAAGGTCAGACAAAGAGGTTTTCAAACCTCTGCCTTTGAATCAGAGAGATGAATCTATCTTACAGCTGCTTTTGGCACTAAAACCTGTTATTTTGGTGTTAAAGCTAAGCAACTGCTTAATATGTAAGATCAAGTGAACTTTTGCTTCACAGACAGAGAGATTAAAAAAAAAAATTCCTTGCAGGAACTGATCAATCCTCGAGCAATATTTAAATTTTGCCTACAATTATGTCCTGTGCAATGTGTTGTTGTGTGACCTCTCAAATCCAAACCTTGTACTGCTAGTAACACTGTACTTTGCCATGCTCATGAAAGGGGAAATCACCTTGACGTGAGTTTCAGTGTTTGGATGACGAAATGCATAGGAAGTAAGCATGTTACACTCGAAAACAAAGTAAAAATTACTGTACTGTAACTGAATATAGAAACACTACTGCCTTGCAATTTGAAGACTACTTACAATATCATGACTATTTGTGTAATGTAAGACCTGTGTATTGAAAGCTATTTGCATTTTTTTATTAATGGCATTGACAGTGTGTTCAGCATTTAAGGAAAGTCTTGCATATCCCACATGCCACACAGCGTAAAGCAACACAAGGTGAACTTAAATCCATACCATATATGGAAATAATTCCAATTCCTGCCACATAACTCATTAGAAATGGCTTATTCACATCGCATTGAGAATGTTGTTGTTGGGCTGGTCTAATGAGGTAACAAAAATTTTTGTTGTTATGATAACCATTGGAGGAGATTTTGGAGCTGCAGCCAGTGTTCCGCCAGTCCTGTTACATCTCAGGAGGATCTGGTTTAGAACTATGACTGTAAAAATACCTTTTCCAAATGTACATCCTCTGTTTCCAGGTCCCACCCTAAATCTGGCACTACACTGAGAAGCACCTGCTGTATCTTGAGTACTTGTGTAGAGTGTTGCAAGTGCAGTTGCAGCTGCTGAAACTGTGAACTACCATTCTCCGGAATGAATCATCTGCGGCCAGTCAGCCCCACACTATGCTGAGCTTTAAGCAAATGTTAATGTGGCAGTAAAGGATGGCTATATTTCACAGAGAATGCCAGGTTGATGAACAGGTACAAAGTCTAGAAGTAGATAGAAATAAAGGAAACATCACCCCCTACAGTAACTTCTGTTATCTCAAGAAATGTTTTTTCTGGTCCTTCCAACAGAATCCAGCTGGGGCACTTCCAGTATTCTCAAGTCTAAGTCTGGATCACTATTTCCTCTTGTAGGTTTTCTTTAAACCATATTCGACTTGGGTTTTTTTCTCTCAGGTTCAAACTCTCTCAAAGTCCTTACATCATTTATAAACTTGATAGCTTACTGGCATAGCAGCTTTTCTGGCTTTTACTAAAGACTGTCAGCTGCACCTCAGATTTTGACACTGATATTCTACGGCATGGCTAGAGGGGGCATTCACATATCTAAACAGAATGCTGAACTCTTCAGTGAATTGAAAAGCAAGGCCTAAGGACAAGCTTGGCTGCAAAAAGGCTGTGAGGTGACCATCAATGGCACCCTGCAAAATGGCAGCTTCAGGATCCTGATCCACGTAATGAATATTTGAGCACTGTGGATGAAAGTAATGATGTAATCTCACAAAAACAGTCCAAAGAAAAACAAATTCTCATTACTACTCCCTAGAAGATTAACATTTCAATAGCTAAATAGTTGTGTTGACTGTAGGTTTGGTTAATACAATCATTGAACCTGGTTTGATGTGATGGGAAATACCGCATTCTTTTCCAGGCACAGTAAATAGCTGAAAACTCCCCAGCCATTCCAGGAAAAGCCTTCTCTGTGAGAAGGCAATCTTACTAGCTTTTTCCATTTTGTATGAGGAATTCCTATAACAAATTCCCGAAGCAGGAGACAACATCTCGGTATCAGGAATGGATGTGGTCAGTTTGAAGACGATGATCTGCCAGGACTCTGAATTTTTGATGCAAGGAGTTTACAAAGCCATGTGGTGACTTCTATGTCCTCTCCAATGACTGCGCTAGTCCTGTCCCTGGTGCAGCAGCTGATCACTCAAGCCGTTCTTCTGCTTTCTGGTGGCCAAGGACAAGGTCTGATGCAAGCCCTCCTGAGAAGCCTTCAACCAAAGTGCTCTGTTGCTGAAGTCCAGGCTGAATGAACATAGCAGTGTCACAGAAGAGAGTCATTGTCCCTTAGGAAAATGAACATGTCTCCCAAAAAAATCCTCCACCTCTCAGTCCCAGCCTCAAAGGAGATATATGAATTATGTGTAATGTATGATCCTGGGTACTGAAATGAACAGTTCTTACACTTCATAAAAATCGAGGTCTGAGACAAGCTCCAATTTATGCAGTGAACTCTGCATCAAACATTGCTAATCACAAACGTTACCAAACGAAGACATTAATGAGGTTAAATTACGGTAAGACCAACAATGTCATATCATTGGTCAATCTTGATCTTGCCACACCTCGCTAAACTGAATGAAAATGTCCTGAAGGCCAGAAGCTTGTACTTCTTTTTTTCTTCTCTTCAAGTGGGAACAGTATTCAAAGAAGTGGTATTGCCTGTACCAACTGCTTTGCTAACTTTTTAAACAACATTTTTAAATGCTCACTTCTAGCTGACTCCTCCAATGTGAGTTCAACTGTGAAATTTTTGTAATGAAAAAAGAAATATGCAAATAAAAAAACTGAAAAGCTAAACATAAAAAAAAATTCTTTGGAAAAGAATCTTCCAGTGGAAAATTCTGGAAAACAAATTTTTCAACATTCTTTGGAAAACATGAATGATGTAAAATACATGCAATGCATAACCAGTTTTCATCTTTTTATCTATGTATATTGTAATAATTAAACTAGACCAATAACACATCAGCACTGTGATGATAATTTTAACGAAAAAAAAAAAAAAGGAAGAAAAAAGACTAGTTTGCTTCGCACATGCTTTTGGATGCTGCAAGAGAAATATTTTCTTATTCAAGTAGTTCATCATACAGTATCTTGTTTACACAAAGGAAAAGAATAGCATTGCTAGACCTTTATGAAAGAATAAAACTGAGGAATTTGGTTATGTGAATTTTCACATCAGTTCCCTAGAAAAAAACTGAATAAATAGAATACATTGGCAAATCAGTATACGGGTTTTGAGGAACTAAAATGGGAAAAAAACCCCAGTAATAACTCCAGACTTATCTGATAGGAGGAAATCTATTTCTGGATTTTATTTTGAGTTAGAAAAAAAAATCTTTTCTTATTTAGACAATATGAATTTAGATTTATCTCTTCAGAAGCTATATTTTCTTTTTATGGAATAGGAACAATCACTTGAGGTGTTTGTTGAAAATTTTAAAAGTTGAAGCAATAGCTAGAATAAAGGGCTTTAACAGATACAACCAATTCTTCCTATTATTTAAAAGAAAAAGAAAATAAAGACTAAATTAAGGCATTAATTTAAAAATAAATTATATCCATAAATTAGAGTAACATTCTATTCCCCACTAAAATTCTGAATTAAGTGTAACCCACAATTCAAATTTTGTCATGGTAAATATTAGTACACACATTCTGTTTGGCTCTTCTGTTTCTAATAATTAATATGGGAGGGAGGGGGAAAAATTGAATCTTTTTGCATCAGTCTGAAAAAATAATCTCTAAGTACCTTGAAAGAGAGGAAAGAACCAACATACAAGCCAACACCTAACCTGTTTCTACTTCTGTATTCAGTTCCTAAGGTAGCGTTTCAGCTGAGCCAGCTGGTGGTCAGCAATACCATGGAACTTTTCCATCCATTTGTGATGGGTCCAGAATTGTGAAAGGTCATTCTGGGAATGTTTGTCACCATTAGGATTCTTTTTCTTAAAGGAGTAAGTCAATAAATACAAAATCAGCGTCTCATATGTCTGAAAAATATCTTGAAAGGTGCAAACACCCTTCACACATTTTATCTTTTCTGTATAGCAGCATGGGGTTCAAGCCTGTAGGTACTATAGCATTACAAATTGTATATGTATATGTATATGTATATGTATATGTATATGTATATGTATATGTATATGTATATGTATATGTATGTGAAAGGCAAATAAAGGCATGTAAATGCATCTCAATTTATTCTTCTGGTTGGAAAGATAATATAATCTTGAAGCAAATCTCTGCATTAAATGACTTGTGTGATGAGGGTTTGGTCCTTGACAGCTTAGCTGGCGTATGGAGGACCCAAAAATGCCTGCACGTTTTTCTTCATTTATTCCACATATCTGAAGTTGCTAATGAAAAAAATTAAAGCAATCAGGGAAAGAGCAGGTATTGTTGCTCAGCAAGTGTTTACATACATAAAATTTTTTTGTTGTTTTTTTTTTTTTCTCCCTTTTCCACCCCTAAAGAAATCTGCAGAAGGCAGTGGTATGTGTGAAAAAAAAAAAA
>WBMY01007245.1:30165-107533 GCA_013397315.1 Donacobius atricapilla | reverse complement strand
TTTGGCTGAGGTGTTACAGCAGAGATTCAAAGTGTGACATCCCTAGCAACAGAATCCCCACGAACCAGCTCCCCCCTCTAATTATATTCTCTAGTCTCCAGGACTGGTGCTGAATATAGAAGTGAGCGTTGCCGAGGGAACAGGGAGAAAAAGCAGTCCTTGCCTTCTGCAGTTACACTGTAAGCAAAGCGGTCAGCTTTGCACCCTTCAAAGTGATGTATCAGAGNATACAACCATCCAGGGAGTGGGAGGAATAGCCAGTGCCAGTGTCCTTCCCAGTGCCGTAAGAGCGCAGGGTTACGCAAAGGACTGGAAAGTGCCCACGGGGTGAGTGGCTGTCAGACAAGAGGGGCTGCACACCCATCTCAGCAGGAGCACAGGGAATAGATGTGAGAAATAATCTGATTTTTTGCCCTGCAACACCTCTCCAGTTTTTATCATTAGCCCTAAGGAACCAGTGAGTCACTTTCACGAACAGGTATCTGAAACACAGAGAGGGACCATGCTCTCAGAGCCTCTTCAGAGTGGGAGTAACACAGCTGCATGCCACCTCTGCCAAAAGTCTTGCGGTAAAGCATTGCACAGCCCTAATCCACTCCCTGAGCCCATGTCAGCACCTGGAGCAGTCCCAAGTTCTGTGTGTTCAGAGGATGTATTTTTGTTGCCTGCTCGGATAAGCTCAGTGGAAAACTTCTACCTCTATCAGTCTATATCGTGGAAGTTGTATTCTTGTTAAAAGACATCTGTAAGGACTTATTTCCAAATATAGCTCAGGTGCAGATACCACCTATAGTGCATATAATTTAAACAGAAAATATATAATGTGGGATACAGGTTTGGTACCTATGCTCTTACAACCAAACAAGGCAGAGGAACTGATTAGTCTCTCAAGATAATTACCTCTGTATTGTCCACTGCTCTAAACCCCTCAGTTTTTGGTGACCTGAGATTTGTAGGTGATGTGTTATTAAATGATACTTTAAGACAAAAAGGCAGAAGAAGTAGAAATGTGTGGATGAAGTGACCTTCCCATGTGCCTTCAATCCACAGAAGAGACACAGGCAGAAGCAAACTCAGAAAACCTAGCATTGTGGCATACTTGGAGGTTGCAAGAAGGCCACAGAAGAGCAAAGATCTCGCACTTACTGTTAACCATTGAATGTCAAAATACAAAATTCAGTAAGACTTTTTACATGTTTGAGTGAAGAAAACGTATTTTCTTGGCAAGCCTAAGATGAACTTTTATTGCTTCAAAGCTTGTCTTTATCATAAAGATTTTGGCTGCAAAAAATTATCAGTTGGATGGTGAAGATACTAGATTTTTCAGATCTACACTATAATTACAATATGTGATGCCATCTTCAGCATCTCAGCTAAAACGTTCTAGCTAAGATGCTAAACTCTCAGCTAAACTATTTACTCCTTAAGTGGTGAAAATATTTCTATGGATGTGCATTCAAATTCATAAACTGAAAAGAAAACCTGTTTTCACAGAAGAGTCTCTTGATGCAGAACATAGATGAGTGGTGTATGTTAGTATTAATACTTTAAGTGACTAATTCATGACCATAAATCACTCCTTTTTATTTCTTTCAAAAGTGCAGACTGTGCATGTTCTCTTGATAACATATTGCTGTATCCTATATCACACCTGAATTGAAACCAAGTTTGTGAATGCTGTTATAGTCACTGCAATTCTAATAAATAACAGCATCTATAAAGTTTTCATTCCCACAGGCACACACAGAGACACACAAATATACACACCTGTCTATGTTGGGAGAGACCAGAAGAACCACAAGCAATCACAGAATATTTTTTGTCTCAGCTTGCTGTGGTTTCCTCTAAAACCGGTTCAGAACAAATGTCTTCAGAAACAGTCAATATACACTGAAATTACTACCCTTCTCAGTGAAGCCTGATGAAAAGCAAGGAAGCGACTGTGGTAAGAAGTACCCTGAGTTTTCTCAGGCTTTTCTGCAAATGGCTTACATAAAGGCTCTGTTATTGCTAAAAAGAAAAAGAATTGCAAAGTGAAATGTGAAGCTAAGACACACAAAATTCATTGGACTCTGTATGGCAACTCCTAAGTGTTTTGGAAGCCTGATCCCACAAACAGAAGCCACAGACACAACTTCAGAGATCTTACATCCAGAGAACAGGCCATAGCCCATGTAGGCATTCATCCTGGCCAGAGGAAATGCATCTGCTGGTTTATAGTCACCTCCTCAGCTGCTACCTCTTGGCATAGGAACATCATTAAACTGCAGGCGGTCCTCTTGGGCTTGCATGTATAAAGGTGAAATGGAAAAGATTTTTCACTGTAGCAGTAGAAGTAGTTTCCCGAGATACTCCACACCCACACAAAGACACTATCCATTAAACTTATATAAGCATACTGACATGTGAAAAAGGTGAAAAATATTAATTCACAGCTGATTTTCAGTGTTGTGTCTTCTCAAATCAGTGGCATTCAGTGTTCATTTTACAAATGCAGCCATGCATAAAGATAACTTCTGCAGTTCACTTTGACACCAATAATGATGGAAATCTCCCCACTAATTTTCCTCAAGCCACTAAAGACTTGTGACTGATTTCAGCAGGTGGGTTCCTCCTATAGAGGGCGAGGGAATGAGGCACTTAGTGGAAAATTTGGGGAGGGGGTTTTATTTTCCTTAATTTCCTACTGATTGATTTATTTCTTTTTAAAAACCTACATGTGAAGGGCTATCCAGATACTTTTATGTGGAAGATAATCAAACTTCAACGAGCGGAGACCTTGAACCAATCTTGCAGGATCTCGTTCTGTCTCATTACTAATGATGGCCAAATCTCCCTCTGTAAGACAATTGCAGCGGCCATTCTTTGGGTATTTACTTTACACAAAACAACTTTCCTGAAGCACCAAGATGACCTCAATATCTTATGCCTACAGCAGCATAAAGTATCTAGGGCTAGCAGACTCATTTCACAGCCTGTGAAATACCCTGCTGAAATGACCGTGTTGTTATTTCAAATGTTTCTCAGATCTTACAACCAAATAGCCTCCACCAGGCACATATATTTGAACCAAACATTGTCCAGCCTAAGGGCAATCTTTAGCTGAAACTCACTCAATACCCTATAAACTTTTGTGCTCTTCTACAAAGGTACTTGAATACATTGGCAAAGATGGTCGTGTTTTAGTTTTCTACCCATAGGAAAGAAACTCTTGTGTTTTATTTTGCATTTACATATACTTTTATATATACTTTTATACTTTTAAGTTGCACAAAACTAAAAATTTANTTGTCATTTTAAGAGGAGGAAACTGCAAGCAGTTCTCAGGTCTTCAATGCACCAGGCAAAGCACAAGCCACAATTCAGGTGTGCTCACAAATTTATCAGTACTCATATTGTGCCTCAATAATTCTATTTGATTTTTTGTCTCTGATTAGGAGCCATCATGGTTTTTTTTTAAATGATGGTACATATCATGACTAAGAACCAAAGGCTGGAAAGGTATCACAATATTTGCAAGATATTCTTCACATATAGCTGGAAAAAGCAAATTGAACTAACGTAGGGGAAAACAATTCTTCTTTGGGTGAAGGAGTCAATTTACTATACATGCCCAGCTGCACTCTCCAAAAGGTAAAAGGTAAAAGAGTACCCATTTTACTGCCAAGAAAACTCATATTGCTCCTCAAGATGCTCTAAAAATATGTGTGAATCAAAGAAAATTGCACATCAAGTGTCACACTGCAAGTGTGAAACACTTCTTTTCTTAAGCAGCACACCAGCAGAATTATGGTATAGGAAAAGAAAGAGGATGTAACATAATAAAAACAATAATTAAAACAAACAAACAAAACCAACAAAGAAACCCACCAAAAACTCCCTCCAGTGAATATGTCAGTTGTGACTTTGGTGATTTTATTACTCCCACAATAATACTTACTGTAAACATACTCATAAGAACTTAGAGTTTATAATACACCCAGGGCCACTTTGTGCTTCTGTTTACAATACAGTGTTTGCACTTTGCCAACTGAAAAAAGAATTTGGCACAATATACTAATCTTCTTAGTTATTCCATCAAAAAAAAAATTTCTGTGTATCTTTTAATTTTTAATGATAATCTCTGACAATTATTATTGATAAAAGTGACCTCTTGTTTTCTGGAAAGAGCTTTTGAGACCAGATTATATTTTAAGATCTCTGACACTTGCTGTCAAGAGTACAAAGAGGTGTCTCTTAACTTGCTTTCAGTCTCAGTTGGCAACTGAAGAAACGAGTCATCAAAATAACAAAAACAAAACAAAAACAAACCAACAAACAAAAGCAATTAGCTAATTGGTGTGCCTTCTGCTAGATTAACAGAGAGGACCTCACAGCACATACCCCTGGAAATAAAAAAAGCTCTGTGCTGTTGCAAATGAGCTCATCAAATCCATAAATTGCAGAAATAGGTCCAAAACATTTCTAAATTAATGAGAATGAAGAAGAGCACACACTTGGAAATGAAGTGTGGTCTTCTGTCTGAGGATATTGTGGCTGGAACATCATGAAAATCCTCTACTCTTTTTAGGCAAATATTACAAACACTGTATTATTCCTGCTCTGTGGTCCTGCAGAAAGCTGCTTATGAATAGAAACACTGCTTTTAGCAGTCAAATGTAAAACTATGAATGATAAGAATGAGTCAACAACAATAACAAGAAGATACTGAAATATTTGGATAGTATACATCTTGCAATTAGACATGTTGTCCACATAACGCCAAATTTAAAAAAAGCTTTTGTTGCCAAACAGTACTAATGGAACATTCATTTGGATGCCTGCTCTGACCAGACTCAAGAGTCTATGTATTGATTTTCTAACTGTTGATTTATTTTTTTTCTAAAGAAAGTCTGTGGCAAATGTATGTTTACACAGGAACTTGTCCTCTCCATTTTCAGCTATTAACCTTAAAATCACATAAATTTCATTTCCTATTTGTAAGGGTGAAACATAGCACTGCCTTTATTTTTCTAAAATTAGCTAAAATATAATTAAAAAGCAACCTGATAAAATACTTATCCAAAGGACAGATTTTGACAGTAGATGATTTATAAGCACACAATATGAGCTGCCCTTATGCAAAGGTCCAAAGAACCTGGTATTCTATCACATACACATAATTTAAGAAAATACATTAATTAAAAAGGCAAGTATGGAGTCATTCTTTTCTGTAGTATCCTCCAGTGGCCATGTTGAACAGTAAGTGGTAGTCCTGACCTCTACATATTCATCCTTTTCTGAATATCTTGTGGTAATGAAGTCTACAATGTGACTATAGTGAGGTTTATGGAAGAAGATTAAGTCTTCTACCAGACCAAATAATATTGCTGGGGAAAAAACAAAACAAAACAAAAAAAACAGACATGATTTTTAGCCTGTGAGACTTTTTTTTTTTTTTCAAGTATAAAATAGAGATAGCATTTTTCAAAATCTGAGAACAATACTTTGGATTTATACTGGACAAGCTAACTGGTCAGACCATCCAAGACAAGAAAAAGTACTTGGCTCTCAGGTGGCAGAAGAAGGATTTTAGCAGCAGGAGAGGTGATGAGTATGTTTAATGCTAAAGAAAAACAATAATGTGCAATACAATAAATACCTCTTCAGAATCTATGACTTCACTGTTTGACAGTTAGGGACTTTAATTTCCTGGCTTGTCCTTTGAAAGTGTTTAGTGAACACATTCATTTGCGGATCCAAACCAAAAGTTTACAAACCTGTGAAAAACTATGATTCTGAGAACTATGATTCTGATTTTGCCTTGTGCTGACTGTCTCCAAACTCTGCCTGGCACGTGGTGGTTAATAAGTTCAGAATCTGCACAAGGTGGCTTTGGAGTGCTGGATGCAGACTTGTGATAAAGGGACACTGACATTCTGTTGTGTGGTGCCACGGCTCTGGGCGTGTGCTGCCTGAAGAGCACTTGTCTCTAGTTACAGAGATGTAGTCAATAACTAGTCATCTAATTACTGAATACATCAAAGCCGTGCCACAACTCCCAACTTTCCTTGTCACCTCTCACTTTACTTTTTCTTGCAGTAGTCTATACTTTCTTGGGTGCATGACAAAAGTGTCTCAAAGAATTTGAAATCCAGATATTGCATGCTTCAAAACAGTGACTGCATTCTTCAGGAGCTGGAGCCATATCGAGTGGTGACCATCTCTGAGTAGGAGATTGGGTCAGACATCTCCATCTGTTCCTCCCAGGGGAAGCTGTGAGTCTCTAACTGTGTGAACTTGACACCAGGCAGGGGTGAACCCAATCCTTTGCTTGTGATAGAGAATCATACGAACATAAAATCATTAGCGTTGGAAGAGACCTCCAAGGCCATAACGTCCAACATTTGACCAAACACCACCTTGCCAACGAAACCATAACACTAAATGCCACATCCAGTTATTTCTTGAATGCTTCCAAGGATGGTGACTCCATCACTTTCCTGTGCTCCACTATGTACCTTTAACCCTTTCTGTAATGAAATTCTTCCTGAAAGTGCAATGGCACAACCTGAGGCCGGCCCTTTCAGAATGGTGCTCACCTATCACTAAGTACTGACTGACCCATGTTCAACCACTCTGGCCTTCAAAGCTCTTGTTTGAGTATTTGCTGCTACCACTAAGGCCTGCACCTTAGCAGATCCACCTGGACCCAGTTCCCAGGCCTTGAAGTGTATCACAGCAGCCCTCCTACCCTTCACAGCCAAGCCTCCTTGGGCCAAAAGGGTGTTAACTCATCATTATGGTCCTTTCTGGTATTGCTGGGACTCTGCCCACAGACATCTGGCTGTGGAAAATGACATCTACACTGTGGAAGATCAGACAGCTAAAGAAGCAGAGCCAGGTAGCGCCAAAGACCTCCTGGCTCTGTTACAATGGAAGCCGTGGGAGGGATAAACTCAAGGCAAGAACAAAAATGAAGACATCACGTCTGGTCACTCTGACCTGCTCTGACCAGTGAAGATGTAACAAGGACACTGCTGGCACAAAAGAATGTAAAAGGGATTTGATAATAGAGAAGATTGTGTTGCTATGGGAACAGAGGCAAGGTGGTCCAAGTGGAAAATTTTGTACGGATGTTAGAGGACTATAAATACATAATGACCAGTGTAATAAACTGGCTTTGCTTGCATAGCATGATCCATGTCCTTCAATCACTGTGCCACTTCATAAAAAAGATTTGTCTTAGACTAGAAATTTTCTTAATTCTTGGTATTCACTAATGCAAAAAGCCACGCATACAAGTAAGCCTTGACATGCTATGGGTAGTTCACTCATGTCTACCACAACAGCAGTAGTTTAAAAGATTTTTTTATGTTTGTTTTTCTCCAAAACCAGCCTGGCTTAACAAATATGCATCCAGGTAATCTGAGCATTAAAACTTCAGAATTTATATCTGCAAAATACTTTCATCTCATGAGAGTTAATACTGCTGGACACTTTAACCAGAAGGAATATGGATTATTTACTTTCCTTTCAGATCATATGTATCTTAAGTTAGTTTTAAAAACTCACTTTAATATTTGAATGCAGAAAATTTAATATCCAGGGCCACAAAACCCCCCCAAAACAAACTGAAGCAAACCTTTGTCAGTGAAAGAGCCTCCTTCAGAGTTTCAATAAATGCCATGAATGCAAAATGTAATACTGACCTGAAGGATCACTTTTAGAAAGTACTCCATGCAGTAGTGCCAGCACTTCTAAGTACCAACAATATACAAAGCAGACTTCACTTGCCTTTCATGTCAATGTTGGATTTTATCAAATAGTGTCCATAACATAGAAAAGTGTATTAGAGATACTAATGCCAACAGCCTGTGATTTTTTTCATGCAGTAGATAGCTATGTGTATTGCATGGAGGTGCTTTTTCTTCCAAATCTGGTAATCATGTTCTACATTTCCCCAACAAAGGCATGTTAGCCTCTGATTCAGTTCCTGCTAGCAACAGTTCTGCAAGCTCCAAAATAGTTTTCTATCTCCTTAAAAGCTATGTAGAGTCCAAATGTTCTTAATTCTTGTAGATTTGGTGCAAGGAAGATACATTTTTCCTATTGACTTTCAAAATATCTGATGCTATCAGAGGCCATTCTCAACTGACATTGGGAAACTCTGACATTAATGAGGAATGAGTGTTATAAATTCTAAATTACAGCTATAAATGAATTACCTGTAAAAAGTGTAAGAAACTGGCTCAGCAAAATCCCAAACCCTTCTATCTTAATGACATAAGCCCAAGCTTTTGCTGACTGCACTATCACATGCACAGACCTGATCTGTTTGATTTGCACATGAATGCTGACATTTTTTAAGAATTACAGCATTTATAGGTACTGCCTACAATAATTACTAACTTAATTACTCCCTGTCCTTCTGTGCTTTTTATCTTCCATTAAACCATTTTTTTTAGCTTCTCTTTCCCATGTATGTGTAGTATATAGAGTCTTCCTCCATGTGACCAAGGCCCAAAAAAGTGACCTGAAATGGAGGAAGATTGTGCTCTTTGATGGGAATTATTTCCTCAGCCTTGGATAGTGAAACTCTTACATACCAGGCCAACTTTCCCCTGAGCTCTACCTCAACAGAATATTCACTGCAGAAGCCAACCCCAGTATCTGCATTACACAGCTGGTCTTTGGTTCCTTATGCCTGCCATGGAATTACACATCTGGGACAAAGTTGTCTAACAAGATGCCTCCAATGAATATCCACTCACATCTCTGTCAAAAGGCAAATGATTTCTTTTCTTTGTTTAAAGGCTGAATAGAATCAGGTGAGCTCTCTCTGAGTGAAAAATAATGGCTTTCACGACATTTGAATTGAATCTATTGCAGTTGACCACTCAAACATGACCAGAACTTGATGTTCTATGTTTTTTTTGTGAGGGGCTGTAATGTTAGCTGTTCACATTCCTCCTGATCTGGAAGGTAAGCCATATTAAAGAAAAGCAAAGTCTATGCTACATGCATGAATAGACATGGTGGCACATTGTGAATATTTTTAATTTTTTTCCCTTTTTAAATCAAGAAGTCTTCCTTCAACTAGATCCCTATTTACATCAGGCTGCAGAATTTTCTACCATATAATGATGCATAAATTATGCATGCCTGAACTAGAAATGCTTTTAAGAGAAGCAGTAGAGCCACTAGAGGGGAGGGGAGGCGAGTCTCATTGCCCAAAGTTTAGCAAATAACTTTCTTTGTTCTGGACAAAATCTGAATAAAATGTTCAAACCTGTGTATCTGAAGTTAGACTCCCAAGCCTATCTCTAGAATATGAACCTCTGTAACCTCTTTATAGGTGGATCCCTCCACTCAGCTGTGCAGTATGTGATATGCACAGAGGCTGGCAGAGCTGAAAGCTTGAGCAAATAGAGATGTGCCCTTCAGAAGCACAGTCAAGCGTCTTCCCACAAAATTAATGCACAGAATATACACTGCGTAGAGTTATGAAAAGTCTCTCTCCTCAGAGGAGGAGAGTACCCAGTCACATTTTCTACCCATGTCTCAGTGTTCAACACCTAATTTAATGCACAATTATGTCCTGCATAAGATAAGAATCCTGGACAGCATTGCAGTAGTCAATTTTTAGTTGTTTACACATTTTGGCTATTTTCCTGTGGTTTGACCTGTCCAGTCCTCAATTGCAAGTCTGGATGCAAACATTTATGGCACCAAAAGATCATTCCAAGTGTATTTTTAAATAGGGACTTATTGGTGTATATTGTATTTCAATTTTCTGCTTTATTTAGAAGAGTGGAAGACAATGACAGAGCTTCACTAATTTCTAGATTAGGCAGGTGGAGATTAGCCTAACCCAGGGTAAAGCAGTGGGATTACTCCAAACTACAGACAGTTCACAAAGGGAAAGAAGTCCCTCTCAGTGGTTGCACTGGCTGGTCCTGTTCCAGTTATGCCTTGTTCCCATCAGAAATGGAATCCTAAAAAGGGGGTGATATCTGTTTTTCACAAAACTGTCAGTGGGACCCTAATTAAAGGGTTCCTTTGTCTCTCCAGGACTCATTGTGACAAATATTTTTCCTTTTTCCTCCATGCTGCTAACAGTTTACAGACCTCACTGCAAGTGCAGGATTTTACTACCATCACAAATTACAAATTAAGAGTTTAGTTAAAATTACACAAAACTACTAATATAAGGCAATTATAGACACAAGCTTCTTCTTCAGAGAAGCAAATTCCTTTTTTCCAGTGAGTGGAAATTTCATCAAAATGTTATGACGTCTATACCAAAACCAATGAAGGCAAATAGGGTACAGTTCCTGAGATGCTGGTCTTGGATGGGTTTCCTGTCACAAAGGGGCATGGTGTTAATACCCTGTCAAAGCCTTGAGAGACTTTGTTGGATGTTTGATGGTATCAACGTGCAGATTCTTGCTAGCTGTCACTACTGACCTGGCTTAGCCACTCTCTCATTCCTGAAGTATGTTGCCTTAGGCAAAAACAAAGGACTTATGCAGCACAATGGAAATTAGAAAACCCAGGCACAGTACAAAATGCTAAAACCTCCCCAGACTAAGCAGAGGAGGGGAACTTGTGGTGGTCTGAGAAAGATAATGGGGAGATTGTCCAATTTTATAGTGCAAAGCAGATCTAGGATAGTTATGATGCAAACTCCCCCCGGAAGTGGAATAGCTGGAAGTTGAAAAACTTCTCCCACTGATTTTTCAGCAAGTAAATTAGGCAGACTTATTGGTTCAATTTAGCAGTTTCTGGATGAAGCCATAGCCGAGGCTGTTGCATCCTGCCAGACCAGAGGCAAACACCCACTTGGCCCAACAGAAATATTTGCTCTCTGAACTGCTGTGTTTCTGGGATTTCCTGTAAGTGCTAGCAGACCTTTAAATATCACAAGATTCACAGGCCAGGATTTTCAGAGGTGCTCTTAATTCTGCAGCTGTGGAGCTGGACAGCAAATCTTGATAGCTTGGAATATTCCATGGCACAAACCTGCACTGGAGCTTTGCTCTTATTCCCAAGATATGTTGTAATGCGGTATAGTGTGACTGCAAACTTGTGCGCAGGGTCAAACTCTGAGAGGAGCTGGTTATGAGAATAAAAATATTTCTAATCACCTTTATAACTCTGACCCCTGAGTAGAGAAAACTGAAATGCTGGAGGAGAAGTGATTTTTTTAGGATTACTCTTAAAATAAGTCAAGTGCCTGTTTTCTCTGGTTTGTTGTAAAGGATTGTGAGACTGTGAGAAAATTTTCTATCCATGGCAACTCCATGGAAACTACCTGGAGTTTTTCTGTAAGAAGCATTGCTCTGTGACCGCTGGGAGGGAACCTGAAAATATTTCAACAAAATTCTCCTTAGGAGTATCAGACCAGACTAGCAGGAAGTAAAAAAATAATTACAAAAAGCAGACGATGCTTTAAAAATGTGCTCTTTTCCATGGCATGACTTTCAATGTCATGGAAGAAGTGAGAGAATCTGGGAGCAGGGCATATTTTGGTGCCAGCATCATCTCCTCCAAAAGTTGATTGTGCAGTCTTAACTGCTCAGAGCCCTCTCCAGCCTCATCCATATTACAGCCACTCTAAGTCGAAATTATATTCTTCTCTTTGTTTGCTATAGATAATGGTTTTCATTTTCAGCCTTGTTGGGTGTGTTAAATCTTGATCATTATCAATCTAATTCCCTGATGGGCCAGTCTGTAATGAACTGTGGCTCCTGTTGGTGGAGGGCATTTGCCTCATCAAGGAATGGCTCCCCTTGGTAGTCAGTGCGAAACCATGTTACTTTCTTGGCATGGGCTACTCAAGTCCGATTTCAGTTGAGCTTCCAACTTTCTTGTGTTGAAGAGGTTTAGTAACTTCGGAACTCAAACAGAAGTTTGAGTTGGATAAAAAGGAATCTTGTGCATTTAAACCATCATGCTTTTCTGCGCATATGGTTGTGCAAAGATTTCTGAAAACAATTGTGGAAAATACAACTTTGGAGCCAGATTTACTGTTCTGAAAGAAATAAACACACGCTGAAAGTTCTCCCATCCTTTTGAGAGTCCTTTTGGTGACGAAACTCACCCACCACCTCCTTTCTGATCAAAAGGAATGTGTCAATTTACAGGGCCTGTGAAGATGCCAAGAAATAATAATCTTACAATGAAAAGAGAATAGATGCTGGGAAAAAAATAGTTTTTTTCTTCTTATGTGATTACTTGTAGTATGTTTTCCTCAATTTTTACAAAACATTTCAGAAATACCAGGTTGTTCCAATTTAGACTTCTAGAAAGGGGCCTACACTGTTACATTCAAAGGTATAGCTATCCATTTTATAACATCCATAGACTAGACTAAACTAGGCTAGACAAGACTAGAGTTGAATGTTTCAGTGGAAAGGGACCCACCATGATGACTCAGGACATCTGCAGATGCTATAATGCTAATAAAGACCAAATTCTAATAAGTTATTCAAATAAATAAATAAGATGGACTTACTAAAGTTCTTACAGGAGCTAAAGGTCTCCCAAATTTCCATTCTGCAAAGTCAAAAACACTTTTTAAAAAGTTCACAGCTTTACCTTGTACAAGAAAAGAGTTGTATGCTTTTTATGTTGCAGCTGTGAAGCATAGACAAGGTGTATACTGCACCTGGCACGATTTATGAGCCACCAAAGTTACTTGCTAAGATGGTTTATGTGACACAGGGATATTTATCATAAGCTCGCCCTATGAAGAAATAGATGGACTGTGTCAGAACAGTATGCAAATACTGTCCCCAAGCACGGAGTGCCTGCTGCCATGAAAACTGCTGGAACACAGCCCTACATGCCCTGAAATTGCTCACTTCTGACCCAAACATACAATGTTCAAGACACTTAAGAGCTAAAATCAATATACCATATGTCTTTGCTCCTTGCAGCTTCCCTGCCTCCCCTCTTTTACATTTCCAGTAATATGGAAATCCCTGAAAAAGGGTCCCAGGTACCAGGGTACATTTCCATGCTGCTTGGCTTTCTTCCCCGTATTTTATTCTCTATCATGTTGCCATTTCTATTAATTTTCACAGAAACACTGGCTTTACAAAAACATAAACTAAGAGTGTTAATAAACATGGGCTGAAAATCCAACTTCATCCAGAATTACTGAAAAACCCCAGATGTGTTTGTTATAAACACATGCCTGGCAAACTTCAGCTTTGCCTGCAGCTCACTTTCATTCTGGATACAGGATTTAAGGGTTTAATGGAGCAGTCAGGAAAACAGTGCACCCGCAGCAGAAGTGAGGGGAGGTGTGGCTTGTGCTGCAATTCAGCCTGGATTGCAAAGCTAGAGCGTTGGCAGGGCACCTGAAGACCTGCATGCATCTTGAAATTTGGGAGGACACTTTTCATCCACCTCAGATTGCAGTGGAGGAAGTCACCCCTGATCTACAATGGTGTAAGGGTGAGTAGACAGCAGGGCTATTTCAGTTTGTGCCCTGTGAATACTGGCATAAAGGCAGGCCCTGGGGCCACAGGAAGAGAGACACTATTCCCCTGGTTGTCCTGAGTCAGGGTCACTAAACTCATCTTGGAGGCATGTGCGCAGCTGATAATATCAACGAAGTCTGCTTTGAACACACGCTTCCAGATTTAATCTGGGTCATCTCTCCCTTGTCCCTTCATATGCGGTGACTTGCTCTTGCCTGCTGTTAGAAGAAATTTCAAGTCACCTCTTTGTAAAGATCATTTTGTTTTGCTATACAGACTTTTACTGATCTTTGCTTACTGAAGTTCAATTGTTACCAAAGAAAGAAAAGTGAAGAATCCTTTCTAAATTCTGCACTAATGAAAATTTTCAACATCCAGAAGCCAAAGGACAAATTCCCCAATGCATAAGCAGTTCAGGGTGCCAACTCTACAGTTCTTTTCATGCCACTCTACAGTTCTTTTCATGCCCTGTAGAATAGGGATGGTCAAATTGGTCCAATCTGCAACAGGAGGGTGTGACAGGGAATGTATTTTGATGTCAGCTGTGTGGCAAGTGCACATGGGGAAGAATAACCCCAGAATGTACCAGTACAGGATGTGGGCTGGGCTGCTGGAAAGCAGCTCTGTGGAGAAGGACCTGGGGATCCTGGTGGATAACCAGCTGTCCATGAGCCAGCAGTGTGTCCTGGCGGCCAAGAAGGCCAGTGGGATCCTGGGGTGCATTAGGAAGAGCATTGCCTGCAGGTTGAGGGAGGTGATCTTGCCCTGGCGAGGCACATCCAGCTTTTGGCTGATCATTACAAGAAAGACATGGAGCTTCTGGATAATTACAGGAGTGGAACACCTCTCTAAGGAGGAAAGGTGGAAGGAGCTGGGCCTGTTCAGCCTCAAGAAGGGACAACTGAGAGGGAAGCTCATCAATATCTACAAGTACCTGAAGCACCAAGCAATAGGACAACAGACAATGGGAAAATGAGGCACAGGAAGATCCACCTGAAGATGGGTAAGAACTTTACTGTGCAGGAAACTGAGCAGGTTTCCAGGAGAGATTTTGGAGCCTGCCTCACTGGAGATGCCCCAGCACCATCTGGATTCCGTCCTGTACCATGGGTCCTAGAATGACCCTGCTTGAGGAGGGAGGTTGGATCAAATGAACCACTGTGGTCCCCTTGAATATGACCCATTCTGTGTTTCTGTGATTTGGTGGCTGGGCAGTTCTGAGTTGGTCAGTGAGGTCTGAGTGCAAAAATTCCACCAATCAAACCCACTGGCTATTATGGCTATGCGAAAACCTCAAGGCCAAGAGATTCATTGAACCCTTGCAAGGATTAGCCGTTAGACTGTGCCTAAATCCTCACAGCACAAATTGCAAATAGTAAAAGCAAACGGAACCTCTTTATCAGCAAGCAGTCTATTTTAATCATGGTATGTTCATGTTTCCAAAGAATGGAAACTGAGGGCACAGCTATGTGGTCTGAATTTAAGAACAGATGCCATCTGATGCCTGCTGGGCACAAACGTGCTGGTTATCTTCAGTATTAGAGAGGGAAATGAAACCAAATACAAAAGGCATTAGCAAGAAGACAAGTTATTTATTTCCCTGTAAGCAAAACAGAAATCATTTTGCATTAACTGGAAAGAGGACAAGAAATTTTGGGGCTTGGTTCCTTAGCTCATAATAACAGTCTTAAGACCTGATAGAAACCTGGCAAACTTGCCTTCTCCACTTACTTTAAACAAGACACAGTTCCACGTCACTCTTGCTAGTGACAGAGTGACAGAACAGACTGGACTTATTTTACATTGAGATCTCAACATTCTGTAGAGTTATATCCTGGAATATCATGGCAGCTTGTTACTGCAGCTATGGCCTGGATGGTAGTCTGCCTCTCATCTCCAAAGTGTGTCCAAAAAGTGCAATGGACCTGGTGTAGGGACTGGAGCACAAGTCATATAAGGAGGGGTTAAGGGAGCTGGAGGTAGTTAGCCAGGAGAAAAGGAGTCTCAGGGGAAATATTATTTCTCTCTTCAGCTATCTGAAAGGAGACTGTAGTGAGGTAGAGTCTCCTCTCCCAGGTAACAAGGAACAGTACAAGAAATAGCCTCAGGTTGCTCTTTTTTGGCAAAAGACACAAATGGGAAGAAGATGAAAGCCATCTTGTTGGGAAGGCAGTCCTATGATACATCACTAAGCATGGGGCTTGAGTATTTTCTATGTGTCGACGTGTTCCAATAATAATAGAATCAGAATGGTTTGGGTTGGCAGGCACCCTTAAGACCATAGAATGGTTTAAGTTGGAAGGGAACTTAAGGATCATCTTATTCCAATCCCCTACCAGAACACTAGACCAGGTTACTCAGAGCCCCTCCAACATGGCCTTGAGCATCTTCAGGGATGGGTGATCCCCAGCTTATCTGGGCGATCTCACCAGTTCCAGTGCCTCACCAGCCTTACAGAAATGCCTACAACGAACTGAATTGTTCTTGCTGTCCCAAAAGTATTGTAGACTAAACAATAAATGATGAGGTTTTGTGGTGCTGCATTTCACAGCAAAACTCTTCATGTGTATAAGCCTTTCCCCACACTTGAGCCTTCCTAATACCATCCTCATTTTGACTTTAATAGTGAGGGCTGAGCTGAAATATCTGCCTTTTCTTGAGCAGACACTAATAGTCTATTTCTTTTGCTGTTGATCCATTGATTTACATGAAAACCATCCCTGTAGTTTTGACTAGTTTTTCAGCCAGTTCTTGTAGTTGAAGGAATGGGAAGAATGACAAAAGAGAGGCATCAGGGAAGCGTGGCTGGATGCTGGGGCAAGTACTGGCCTCCTAGAATTTGGATGGCTTTAAATGATTGTGTATTTATAAGACCAACATGCAGAGGTGTTGAGCTAAGATTGAATTTGAAGGCATTGGACAAGTGTAATTGGATAATACCAGATGTTGGAGACAACAGCTTAAACACCATCTAAACATCTTGCATGTTTCACTTTCATACCCCATCTCTGGCAGTGTCCAAGGTTGGATAGAGCTCTGAGAAACCTGGTCCGGTGTAAGTGTTGGACCCCAGTGATCTTTCAGTTCCCTCCAATCAGGCCATTCTATGATCCTATGATTCTGTGATTCTGTGTCTATTATTATGGACTGTCTGAGTTGACATGTGAAAGGTCTGACATGTGATATGACCTGCGCTGTGATTCCTTGCTCCTCTTCACATTTTTTCACCTCTTAAACAGGGAAGGAGGGAGAGCAGGATTTTCTCCTGTTGGGATCCCTTGTGTCCATTGATTTCTTCACTAAGGAGAAAGTCTGTTGTACAATGCTGTCCCAGAAGACCTGAATATATGCTTTATTTGCATTCCTAAAGAGCCTTAAAGCAAACCCACCTGTCAGTTTCCACAACTTGCACAAGATGCACAGGTATTGCAAGTTGTTTTCAACTTGCTAATAAACTTGGATACGGCTATTATGACAGTACTGAGCAGTTCAAACTCTACATCTTGATCACTGACCTCATGCTGGGCTGGGAGTTAAACTTATTCACTTGTTTTCTCAGCACTGTTATTTATGACAATATTGAGGCTCCAAGCACGATTAGCTCAACAAGATACTCCTGCAACTGACATTAAAAATTCAGTTTTCCTGACTCACAGAGAATCAGTATGATCAGAATACATTACTCATCAGAAGCTGGACACCTGAAAGGCTTGACTCGGGCAAAACAAAGATGGAGAAGTTCAAAAAAGGAAGCTAGATCAAGTGATAGCTTGGATATGAACCACTGTCTTCTAAATCCTGTGTCTCATAGACGCTAATCAGACATTTCTCACTTATTTTTCTGTCTATTGCATATTGCCTGTCTGCTAGGTTATCTCATCTTGATGGAGACTAGAATAATAATCAAAGCACAATATCTAATATCCTTCCCAGAATTTTCACCATTATTAATTATTACTTCTCTAGTTATTCTTTTAATTCATGTAAGTTACTTGTTACATATAGGTAAAACCTTATAAAAGAAAGGCCTTGTAAAATCAGGCCTTGTTACTTCAGCCAAGATAACAGCTAGCTGGATAAGTTCCTGTGTGAAAGGAATGGTAACAGGGAGAACCATCTGAAAATACCAGTGAAAATAAGAAGTTTGTATCCATGAGAATCCATGAAGAAAATATGTAAACATCTGTTAAGAGGAGAGCTGTTACACATACACACACACACAGCTACTAACCACTGAACCAAGTTACAATGAATTGCTGACCAATCAGAATTAAACACAGGTTAATAGTGATCTGATAACCCTACAAATATGAGGTGTGTAGAATAAAGATCTAGCTTTGGCTGATGGAATTTTGAAGTGTTGTGTCTGTCTTTATCCATCCCTACAGTGACAGTTACTCATGCTTCTTTGAATTTAATGAAAGGCTTGGCTTCATGATCTTTCCTTTGCAGTGGATTCCATAGTTTCATATGTTGTGAAAGTGACATCTTTAGTTTCTGTCTCGGCCTCTGAGTTCTTACATTTTCAGGCAGAAATGTCCATTCCTTCATGTTTAAATCACTCTATTTTATATTTTCTATCATCTCCTGCTTGTCCTATCACAAAACAAAGAGTCAGATGCAGGAGCATTCACTCAATACAATATCTGCATAAAGCAGGAAAAGTCGAAGACTATTTCAATTTTATCTAAAAGTAAACCTCACAGTTTGTGCTCTTCTCCTATATTCCATCGAATTCCTTAGCATTCACACATTGTATGTCTAATGCTGGCTAAGGACAAATCTCTACCCTACTGAGCACCTCAATCAAATCACTGGATAAATCTCATTTTTACTGGCCGAGGACATGTTTTATAGCAATTTTTCTCCATGAGCTTTTCATAAAATTTGGATGAAGGAGTTCTCCCTCTAACTTCATTGTCTTCTATACTCTGCTCTTGAACTTAACCCTTTCTTGTAGTTTAGCTTAATTCTGAGTGAAAGTGCCCACACACTAATTCTGTGTAATACCTGCATTTCAAAAATTAATTCAGATCCCATTGTCTGAATGTCCCCATGAAACAAGTTTATATATATAAAAGCAATCATTGCATGTTTCTATCTTTTATATCTATCATCCAGAGGCAGTCATCAAAAAAACCCCCAACTCTGAACATTTCGCAATTATAATACCTTCAAGTATTTAAACATCAGATTCTGCCCTTTCTGAACCTAACAAGTGCTTCTGCCCTGTCCCTCCATCTCGAGCAATAGACATCTTGCTGGGGCTCACCCCACAGCGGTACTGACACTGCTGAGACTCTCCTGACTTACCAGTCTCCTACCAAGTGCTGGCATAAGCTTTTACCTGATTTCTGCCATCACTTCTACCTGTTCCCTGAAAAAGCAGGCTTCTTCCCGTGTTGTTTTAGTGTTATAGCTAAGGAACCTGAGGGATGAAATCCAGCAGTGGTGTGTGTCATCACCTCAGAAAGAGATCAGGGATGTTATATCCCTGTCATCTCACAAACTCACAACGAAGGTGTTGATGTACATAAAACCCCACAAGCTTTAGGAATGTGTAACTGCAAACACTTGGTGTCCAGGTGTCCCACTGTCCTTTAAAGCTGCTTCATATGAACCACTGGCCCTCTCTCTCAGGAGCTGTTGTTTTTCTGCTACTGGCAGATCTTGCCTCCATGATATGTGCCAGACTGACATTTCTGTTGCAGCTCCCATTAACTGGAACAAAAACAATCATTTGTAATTGCCTACTGTGATTAAATGAAATGTTTCCATAGAAAGCACTGGACAATTATTTCTTGCTAAAACTAAAATCATGGGCAGGATGCTCCTGTGAAGACTCTCCATCTAATTTGTATTGTGACAGACAAGAGGTGGACAGAATCAAAGCATCATGGTGTGTGTCAGAGCATAGAAAGGATAAGAGTTTAACTCCCATAATAACACAATCAGATGGCAGCGGTGTTGTTGGCAATACAGATTCATTTTCCAAAATTTCCCTTATGAAATCTGCCAGCAGAACTAGCAGTCATTAGCAGACTGTAGAAACATTTTGGCATGTCTCAAGAAGGCAACTGGTTTGGTTTTTAATGAATGGCCACAGAAAAAGCTTCTAAGGCTATATATATAGCAAGAAAAAAGCAGAAAACATTATAAATGGAATTGTTAATCTGGCTGATGTAATACTTATTCCCAAACCCACTAAAATAAACAGCAGACACCCAAGCATCCTCAGTGGATTCTGAATAGGGATTTTAAGATGAAAAATACAAGAGCCAAGAAACCCATAATGCAAGATGGTAGCTTGAAATTCCTTGCTTCTGTTTATCTGAATATGAAGAGTGTCTAGTGTCCCAGAAAAATTCTGCTTTTCACATCTATGTCAGTTGGTATAAGAGCACGTCTGCTATTACCTTTTCCCACATACCCTGCCTCAGGTAATATTTAAGAGCTTACTGTGCACAGCAGGAATTTATAATGACCTCTCATTTTAGATAACCATCACTATAGAAAAATAAATATCCCCAAAACTATTTGGAACTAAAAAATCTGGTGCCCATCAAAAGCAAACAGGAGCCCTGAGTTTGAAAACACATAGTAAAAGAGAAATAGATGTGATATCACAAGTGATTACATTAATGTAACAATACTTTCTTCCCACTGAAAGGGTCCAGGACTTTATCACAAAGTCACATCAAAGTTGCTGGCATTTAGTCTTTAGAGAGTATCTACTTCTTTTCTTAACATTGTTGTAGACTTAACTGGATTGACAGCCCCAGGACCTGACCCATACAATTTAGCTACACAACAGGAACAGAGCTGTCAGAGTGAGACGCTTCAAGCTCTGATCCCCAGGACATCTGTGAAAGAACAGTTTTGTCTTTCTGCCCTTTAAAAAATTCAGTCAGCATCAGTCTTACGGG
This sequence comes from Donacobius atricapilla, assembly GCA_013397315.1. Classification (NCBI taxonomy): domain Eukaryota; kingdom Metazoa; phylum Chordata; class Aves; order Passeriformes; family Mimidae; genus Donacobius; species Donacobius atricapilla. The sequence continues at coordinate 87,135 of WBMY01007245.1, read as the reverse complement.
GAGGAAGATTTCGGTACCTGTTTGAGATTGTCAGCTCTATTTCTAGCCCTTTTTTCCTAAATTTTTGGCTGCTCTGTGTATACAGCAGATTTCATTTAAATTTATTGCCAAAAAAATTCACATCACACTCTTCTTCTGTCCACTGCATGCTACCAGAAGACAACATTCATCTGATGGTTTTGGAGGAGACAGCCTAATTCCAAAGAAGGAGGACATTTTTTTGCAGCTTAGATGCTAGACCAAGTATCAGGCTATATGGAATTTAAATATACAGGACAGGCACTGAATTTACCACAGACAGTAGAATTAAAAAATTACAGTCTTTGGAAAGCCACTCTGGAAGACATGTAGTTCAACCTTTACTCAAAGCATGGACTCCAGGTTCAGTCAGTATGCTCCAAGCCTTTTATAGTGAAATTTTGAGAATCTCCAAGAATGGGGACTGTATACCCTCTCTCAGCCCCCTTCTCTATCTTTTAGAGGGAGATTTCTACTTGGTTACAGTGCTTAGATGGCTTGGACCCCTTCCTTTTTCTTGCTCTTTAGTCTGTCCACCTAGATAGACTATCTCTTCCTGTTTATACAAGGATTGTCATTCAAAGGAGAGCACCCTTAACAATAATAACAACAATAAAGTCCTAAAAACATTTTTAGGTGCTTTTGTGAATCTTCACAAATTGCTTGATTACAATAATTTCAACACTAAGTTGTGTAAGTCCAGTGTCAACCCAGGAGACTAAGAGAGGCTACAAACCAATGAATGGTGCTGAAAAAAAAGACATTTATTGGCCAAGCATTTTGAACAGCCTTGATCAATATCTCACTTGCTTGGTTTACTAGGCTGTTGCTTTTCTTGTCTGAATTTTCCCCCTTATAGTGCAGTCTCAAACTATTCTTACTAGAGAGGAACCATCACAAACATTAACAAAATCAATCGTGCACAGAAGAGCTCAAGATGTAATCACAATACATCTTGAAGTTTGATTAAGTGCTCTAGCAATTTGAGTAAGAAAACAAAAAGCCAAAAATAGAGTGCTGCTCTAGACAAGTACAGGATGGGCTACTCATGTATGGTATTTCAGACTTTAAGTACCCTAGACCTGCTTTGAAATTAAGTCACTCCCAAACTATGGGGTTGTACTTGTCTGAGGACGTTGCCCTTTGTTTGTTTGTTTGGTTTTGGTTTTTTTGTTGTTGTTGTTGTTTTGGGTTTTTTGGGGTTTTTTTCCTCCACATAAGACCTGGTAGAAATATAATCCCAGAGTTTTAGTTCATATCCAGTCATTAACTGCTAAAGGCATTCTATGATGAGTGAAGCATCAGCCTGAATTCTGTCCACACTCAGCTTCCCATCTTTGTGAGATTTTTTTTTTTTAAATCAGTTTCACCCGGTACAAATTCAAGCACAGATTCCTTAACTGAGTGCTGCAATTAAACAGTGAGTCTCCTGTTGATCTCCAGGCTCATGTCCACGTGCTTACTAACAGACAGAACTGCTCACAGGCTTGATACAGCTGACAAACCATCTGGTGTGATGCACTGCCCAGGATATCCACATTTCCAAACAATGGTTTACGGAAGTGGCCATTGGACTGCAGGAACTGTGGGACTTAAACAAATCATAAGAAAACTAAAAGGCAAGACAAACACACTATGACTCACTCAAGCATTTGAGATGAAAACGTATGGTTTGAAGAAATTCTTTTCTTAAGAGTCACAGATCAGTGAGACATTGGTCTGTGTTGTGAATTTTCCATTGACCATTGTGCAGCATAAAAACAGAATACAGCAAAATTTATGATAACATTAGTCGCTTTTACAGTTTCTGAGCAAGATTTTTGCTAATATATTCAAGTGTATTCATAAAAAGCTGTATCTACATATGTATATATCAACAATAGAGCTTTTAATAGAATAATGGAAAATGTTAGAGCTGTGCTGAGGACAATGCATCTAGAAAAAAACCCGAGTGTTAATCCCTTCACTGTACAGTAGGTTGTAACTGTTTTATACTACCTCTCTATGAATGAGATGATACAAATTTTATCACTCTAATAGTCTTGAACCAGTACTGTCTCAGTCTCTGACAGAGGGTGTAACTTACCCTACTCTCTTTGAAGTGCAGTGGTATTAGAGACTTTTTCCTTTTTTTGCGTTCTACTGTCCTCTGCATTTGCCATCACATCCTCTCAAATTTTGCAGCGGATACAGTTGCCCGCTTCTTCTTTAAATCACTGTGTCCTTCCCCAGCTAGCTTCTCTGTGATACTGGGCCAAAGTTTGTTGGGACCAGGAAAGTCACCAAGAGGAAAATACGGGAGAGGAGTACTTTTCAGGAACAATGAAGACCAGAGGTAATTTTTCATTTGCTCTGTGTAATTAATTTTTTCCCCTCCTGCAATTCCATAAGGAATATAATATCTTCACCCAACACACATATCAGGAGCATGGGTCACTGAGGACTGGGATCACAAATGCTGGATAACTTTATGTGCATGCATAATGAGAGAGTACTGTGCAAGGTCTTGTCTTCCCCCTTGCAGGTGCTCCCGCAGAGAATCACATTAACAGCTGCCAAATTACTCAAGCACCTCAAAACTGAAAGCAAGGTCTCTTCACCTGTCCTAACACAGATCATTGCTCCTACGCAAATCTGAGACGGGCAGCTTTTGTCTCTAACTGTGAAAATAACAATTCAATGAGGATCCTTGTCTGTGGCATGACTTCCAGCCTCTAGTCAGATGGGGTGTCCTAATCTTTCTTGGCAGACATTTTCCTCTGAAGAGCATTCAGCTCAAGAAGTCTGTTCTATTGGTAAAATTCCCTGGCACTGGCCCTCACATATCAGAATCTTTGTGTATGTCAGGAGACGCTGCATTTATCTAATGCTGTTTAGTAAGGCATCAAAAACTTGCACGCTACTCCAACCAGAGGGAGTCAGGGCTAACAAACCTACTCTCTCCCTCTTCTGGAAATCCTCTGCAGAGTTCTTGCAGCTTCTACATGCAGACAAACCAGTATCCCTTCAAAGAGTCCCCCAATTGCAAATTGACTCACAGCTGGAACTGGTGTTGACGTCCGTCGGTGTTGGTGCCAGGCTGTACTGAAGTGGCCCTTCAGACGTGGTCCTTCCTGACAGTAAAAGACAGAAGAGAAAGAAGGGAGAAGACAGGGGAGAAAAGGGGGGAAAGACAGGGGAGGAAAAGGGAATGTTTAGATAAACTCACTGAACAGATATGGAGACACCATCTACTGTTTTTTTAACATAACCTCTTACTGTAAATTCCTCCCCTCTCCAACACACACACATTTTTGTGCACACAAACACACCTTCCAGCCAAAATCTGGGGAAAATGATTGTCTAGATTTCTTCCAAGGTATCCCATTTGCTTTGTCTGCATGTCAGCCCCCTGGAAATTAATTTAGCAGGGGTCCTTGAAGAGGGTAGATGACATGAAAGCTGAAGAACGGATGATGCTATTGCACCAAGTATGTGTGGGACTTTACTGACAGATCAGATCTCTGCAGATCAGACCCTTGTAGATCAGACTGTCAAGACTGAGTTCATCTTTCAGCATTTCTGTACGACAGATGCATATGATAAGACCTGGAAGTCAAACATGAGCATGTCAGACCTGCTGTCCTGTTCATTGATACACACTGGATGCCGCAGAAAAAAGAAGTATCTTCACAGTGTTTCTTGTTATGAATACCTTTACCCTTGGAAAAGTGCAATTCAAATCCTCTCTGGCATTCCGGTCAGCAGGGGCTGTGTTATTAACCTTACAGGTGTCTCCTCTGCAGATTGCATTTGTGAATTTGCTATGGAGGGACTATCCCCTGGCACAGAAGGTGCAGAGGTACAGGCATCAGACAGCTCTGATGGTCTTCATTCCTGATGGGCTGCTCTGTAAGTGAGGCACCAGAGGTGGACTGAGAATCTCTCAGTTTGAAAACATTTGAGTCCACATACTTTGACATTTGAGGCAATGCTCACCACATTTTCAATCTAGCTCTCCTCTTTTTGGTTCTTACTGCCTTCTCTGAAGCGTTGATGTAGGACCATTGAGTATCTATGTGCTATACTGTGAGCAACTCAAGGAGTTGGAAAGGGTCATGGAGTTTTTAACAAATAAATTTTCTGTGATGCTGCTGCAGCATAGTGAAACCATGAGCACCCATGGCACTTGCCATGTGAACAGCAGAAGATTTTACCAGTGAGGAAGAAAGGAGCTTGGCATCTATCCTTCAGCCCAACTACTACGGCAGCAGTGAGGGAGTCTAAATACCATGTTATAAATAAGTACTTTCTTTACTGAGTTCTAATCTCCCTTCCTGATTAGTTCTCACAGAATCTGACTGGGTCATGTACACTACTTCACAATGAAGATGGATGATAAAAGTGAGAGTAGATTTAGATTAGATATTGGGAAGTATTTCTTTTCTTTAATAGAGGTGAGACACTGGAAGAAGGTTGCCCAGAGAAGCTGTGGATCCCCCATCCCTGAAAGTATTTAAGGCCAGGCTGGATGGGAACCTGACCAAGCTGGTCCAGTGAAGGGTGTCCCTGTTGATGGCAGGGGAGTTGGATCTCACTGATCTTTGAGTTCCCTTCCAGTCCAAAGCACTCTTTGATTTTATATAACAGTACCCACTTTAGTTATAGGATTTCTGAAAGGACATGTCGCACCAAGCCTCATTTGAGAAAGCTTTAGAACGCACACATAAGCATTACACCATCTAGAAACACTCATTATACTAATTGAAGAGCAATTAATGTTAAGTTATTGCTGACAGGCTTTCACCCATTTATACAAATGCAGGGGAATAGTACTGAAGTAATTTGTGTCTTGAAAGTGAAAAGACTGAAGAGGAGTTTCACTTCTATAATCTCTACCTTGCAGCAGAATCAGCTAAAGCAAGACACAGGGCAACTTCACCAAATTCTGGTGTATTATGAAGGTTTAATTTACTATTCTTGAGTTACTTTGATTGAAGGTCTCAGTCACTTTGGAGCTTTTGTATACTTATTTTGTATGCTGCTGTTTATTTATATCTCTGCCTGCAAAAGCCTTTAACTAAAAATCACCAACATTACAAATGCATTCAGACTCTTCTTAATTGCTAAAAGAATAAGTAAAAAACCTTCTATTTGGTCATGAGCTCTTGTTCCCTTGCTGTTTTACATGTGACAAGAGCCCACGTTTTCTCAATGAGAGGGAAGTGAGGTGATGAAACACTGGCCTATTGTTTTTTTCAAAGATCACATTTTATTCAGAACTACTCTTTATTCAGGCTATTTTCATTGCTTTTCCAAAACAACCTTCTCAAATGTATTTAAAACCATCATGCTACCTACCTAGGCTTATTTTGTACCATGTCTTTCTAAGAAACCACTTCTAAGGTGTTCTTATTGTTTATAATTTTTTTCCCAGAATTTGCCCACCTCTATTGCAAGCCCTTTTGATCACCAGCCTCTATTTCGGCTATTCATAACTTTTCTTAGCATAATAGCTTTGATTTCTCTAATTGCATATTATTTAACACTCATCCTTCACAGATTGTTTACCCTCTCCTTTTCTTGCCTTTGCCTCCTTACAAAGGTATTTTAACTGTTCAACATTTTTTAATAAATCACAACTTCTCTAATTAAGTCTTTATTTCTTTAAACAATTTTTTACATGTTAAAACTGGAACATCTTAAATAAAAGACTTGTAGAAGCCTCTCTGCCCAAATGCTGGGTAAACACATTTTGCCACCATATCTGTCTGTGAATCTCTTGAAGGTTTGCATCTTCAAAGCAAGAAATAAGAATCCAAAGGTTTTTAAGGTATAAACACAAATCCTATATTTTTGGTGCTGCTGAAAAATGCTTATTATCAGTCATTTGTCAACTCTTCTCTTTTGACTTCATGAATTGCTTTGTCCTTTCTTTAGGGAAACTGAACTGTTTCAGAAGTTCTGAAGCAATACTACATACTGAAATATGTTTATATGCCCACACTTTCAATTAACACTGCATTTATAATTTCAGCAACTGTTATGATTTTCTTTTTTAAATACACTTATTTACAGTTTAGCTCCCTTATATAAATGAAAAGTTGAGAACCACTGATCTATAGAAACAATGAAAAGTTCAGACAAAAAGAACAATAGCTTTTGTAGTTGTGCATAAAAGCCTGTAGACTTGATCCCTTCCTGCTCAGAATTCAAACTACTAAAGCCATAAACTTACATTTCGTTATGTTTGGTAATGATTTTTAAGGCAGGCTTGAGAGGAGAAGGTTAACAGGGACCTACTGCTCTCTTCATCAACCACATGGGAATGGAGAGAAAAGATGAAGACACACTCTTCTCAGAGATGCACAGAGAAATGGTGAGAGCCATCAGGTACAAGATGCAACACAGGACACTAACGTGAGAACTTAGGCCATTTCTTTTTCCCCAGAGAGGAAGATTGCCACAGTAACAACGTCTTAGGGATGCCACAGGTACTCCATTCTTGGAGCTATTTAAAGCAGTAGCTGGTCACTGTGTAGAGCACTAGCTGGACTAGTATTGAGGAGGGGGAGGCAGATTCAACCTGCACAGGTCCTTCCAATCTATATAGTTTTATGAGTCGTGACAGAGGTATTAGCAATACTAAATGTCAGTATTTATCTGCCACACATTTGAGAGAATAACCACCGACAGGTGCTATGGTACCTTCAAGAGAGATACTTTCCACCAGCTAAAAAAAGAGCAAATTTGGTTATCTATTGCATTCTCTGCCTGGTTTCACATGAAGTACTCTGCATAATTCAACTAGAGATAGCTGGAGTGAGCAGTGCCAAATGCAAGATAGAATCACAGGGGAATCAATGCAGCAAAAAAGATGCTGTGCTGGCACAGATATAAAAGTCATGATAAAGGACATACAGAAAAATTGTGTTCCCTAAATTCTCTTTCATTGAACAGCCTTCTGCTCAAGAAATGAAACAGGAGTTACTCACTTCAATTTTTAAAAGATTTAAAAGTTTACATAGTGCTAGATGAGTGTAAATCTGACCCCTGAAAATTAGCAGATTACTGGGAATCCTGGAAATATGCATCCAGCAGAAGCAAGCTTCCTCAGCCCTCTTTGACAATAAACCAGAATTCAGTGTTATACCTTCAGCCTCACAAATTCACACCATGACCAAGAGAGAGCAGCCAGGGCAATACAAGCAGCAAGGAGTTCCCTCCAGAACAGAAGCAAAGCCCTGTTGGAAACAAACACCACCAGCTGATTTCTTCTTACAAATTCCTTATCCACCAAGTGGTCTATCTATCAAATCTATGTCTCTTCAGTATAGAGACAAAGATACTTTCTGGGACAGTGCCAAATGCTTTGAATAGATCTAAGATGGCATCAGTCACTCTTTTTCCATCCACTACCTTTGCAACCCCATCATAGAAGGTCATCAAATTTCTCAGGCCTTTAACGAAGACACCTTTTCTGTCACCAGTCACATTTTTATTTTACATGCATTTTAGCATAGTTTCTAGGAGGATTTGTTCCATCATCTTGCCAGACATAAAGCCATGAATGACCAGCCTGTAGTTCTGCATGTCTTCCTTTTATCTCTTTTTAAAGATGGGCATTATATCTCCCCTTTTCCAGCCAGCAGGAACTTCACCAAACTGCCACAACTTCTCAGATATGATAGTGGCTCAGCCACTTTCTCTCACAGTTCCCTTTGGATTCATGGATGCATCTCTTAAGAACCAATAGACTTATGCATGTTTACGTTCTGAGGACCTCACCCTTTTCCATGATCCAGGTCTCTTGTTAACCGGGTCTCTTGTTTCCTCCTGGAGAGGCCCATGTTTTTTTCCTAGTCTTCCTTTAATCACTGATGTAAGTATGGAAGCTTTTCTTGTTGCCTTTGACATCCTCAACCAGCTCTAATTTAATCAGGTCTTTAGCTTTCCTAGCATGGTCCCTGGCTGCTCTGCACTCCTCCCCAGGTACTATCCTTGCTTCCACTCTCTGTGTGCTTCCTTTTCATGTTTAAGTTTGTGCAGGATCTCCTCATTCATCCACATAGGTCTCCTGCTGTTTCTGCCTTACTTCCTGTTTATTGGGATGCATTGCCCCTGAGCTTGGAGAAGGTGATCCTCGAATATTAACCAGCTTTCTTTGGTTTCTTATCCCTTCAGGGCGTTATCCCATGGTACTCAACTAAGCAAATCCCTGAGGAGGCCAAAGTGTATTCCTCTGAAATCCAGGGTAGTGAGCTTGCTGTGTGCCTTCCTCACTTCCCTGAGGGTCTGAAACTCCACATTTCATGGTCTCTGCAGCCCAGGCTGCCCTTGGGCTTTACATCCTCCTCCCCTTCTCCTTGTTGGTGAGAACAAAATCCAGCATAGCACCTTTCTTCATATCACTTGGAGAAGAAAAGTATCATCAACACATTCCAGGAACCTCTTGGACTGCTTGTGCTCTTCTGTGTTGTCCCTTAAAAAGATATTGACATGGCTGAAGCCCCCTGGGGGACCAGGGCCTGTAAACACAAAGCTGCTTCTATTTGTCTATAGTGTGACTCATCCAGGGTGTCTTCCCGATTGAGTGGCCTGTAGCAAACCCCCACTATAATATCATCTATCACATCCTGCAGGGAGCTGCAGTGAGAAACCAATGCATTAAGTCAGAGAAATTGATGTTCTGGCTTTCTTTATGAGAAGTCCCCAAAGTAGAGTGGATTTTGGGTGGTTATGCTCTTTGTAAGTGTCGCTGGATGGAACACTGTTATGTTCATCATGAAAATTAGAAATAAAAAGGATTGTCAAAGAAGTGGAATGGGATCGGGTTCTTAGTTCACTTAAGGAAGCACTGAGGTAGACAGTTCCTGGTATTTGTCAGCCAGAGCTCAAAAAGGATTATTTGGTGACACTAGCCAGCCAACCCCTTATATGCATTTCATATGTAGTTTACACGTGCAGCCTAGCAAGGCTGTATGTGTGAAAGACTTCTAGGTGCACTTAAAAGTATTCCCTGCAAGAGTTTTCTTCCTGCAGGGTATGAACTCAAAATAGGCAGAAACTCTAGTGCCTGTGACGTGTCTCTAATCCATCTTTACAAAGAGGTGTGAACTCCAGAAAATACTACCTCTTCACATTAAAGAAAGATATCTGAGGAATTATATGATGCCTAAGAAAAGATAAGCATCAGAGGGAAAAGAGCAGAGACAATTTTTTCAGTCAAATAATAAAGTGCTGTCAGGCTTCTAAGCACATATCTGGCTCAGGAGTCTCACTGCCACTACTTTACAAAAATTCAGGCAATGATTTTGAAGCAACACTACGTCTTTGTCTTATTCTTTATTTTGTTGTACAGGACACTTGGCTTAGTGGACACTGGTTTCATGTGTTATGAAAGTTTCTGTGTGACTCCATAAGACTTCTGGATGTGATGATGTTTACGATTAGGGCAACTACACCTAGTAATTTCAAAGAAGAAAGAAACATATGAAATGGAAATTAATTGACAGTCACCAGTTTTGGCATGAATATTCATCTGCAGAGACTGCAGCTTCAAGTTATTCTGCAGATAATCATATCTTTGTTCTTACTTGGGGAATGGACACAAACAGTAATGCACAATCACTGGGGGCTGTGAGAGAGGAAGGCAGCATCTCTCAACTGTCTGGAGAGATAGGAGTCAAGAAGCAGGGAGGAGTTTGCAGGAAGCTAAAAAATAACCCCAGGTTATTGATATAGCCTTGTTTGTTTCATGGTTGTGTGACAGGAAAATGAGACTGATTTCTAGAGCCATGAAAAAAGTCATGCAAAAACAGTCACTCTGTGGCTTTACTGAACAACAAAAGGGTCAGTTTAGGGAATAATAATCAAACAGCAGCAAAGAACTCTTAAACAGTGGCTACTATATATAAGAAAAATAATTAATTTGAATGCGCTTACCTAGAATTAGTATAATCCGAGGACAGTTGAAAACAATTTTCCAAAGTAATCAGTGACTGCCTGACTTTTGTGGTGGGAGACAGCCTGGGTTATTTAGAGCTAGGTTTGCTCAGCGTACTAAGTCCACATACTCTGAAGACTCACCCACGCTCTTTTAAAATCTTTCTAAAAGCATGCTTGAAAACAGAGAAACCTGAACTCATAGCCCACTTGCAAAAGTGGCTTAGACATCCCTCAAGTCTTCTTTTCTACAGATTGCTACATCCCAACCACCATCTGTGCTTTCAAAACAGCTACTCTCTGTCCTCACAAAACCCCACCAGCTATGCCCTCATCATACCCTCTCCATACCCATCTTCCACTGCACTGAAGCAATCACAGTTACTTCTGTTCATATCCCTTCTCCTTGACCAATCCATGTACATCCTCACTACTAAGCAACCTTCCTCCAGTGATGCTGAATACACTTGGCTGAAGCATAAGATTAATTCCTTATCAAATGCCCCACCCTGAAAACAGAGAACAGCCTTTGTGAAGGAGAGTAGTGATTGGATTATACCTACATGGTCCAAGCAAGACAACACTGTGGGTCATTCTCCCACAGGGCACAGTGGAAATTCTGCAGAAAACAATCAGAGTTCTTCTCTGTTTAGCACGAAGACACCTTTCCTACAATGAAATTTCTCAAATGTTTAATGAAAAGCTTTCAAATCACTTTTTAAGCTTTAATTGCAAAAATAATATATCTATATTCTCTGGATATTCTTACATCCATATTGCAAATGAATCCCAACTTTCCTCTAAGAATGAAGTTTATGCAGTTGCATTTATTATAATAATGTATCAAATGGAAATAAAGAAATTGAAGTTGTAAAACTAATTGGAAATGGAGACTTGAATGCGATCATTTCTAGCATAACATTTTTACATTACTATTTTTCCATCTCTCCATCTTCATACTACATATTGCTACCAAAATCTGCAGGACCAACAACATTCTGCCCACACTTTTTTCTTAATCCTTTCCCACTTTTATGTGCCTCACACAATTTCCCTGCAGTGTTTACTTGCTTGTATAATGAATAATGTTATTATCATTCAGTACAAATAACAAAAAAATGAACTAATGTCAGCCTCTAAATTATTTAAAAACCAGATAAAACAGAGGAACATGTTCTAGCTTAATTGCTTCTTGCATTGTCAAATTAAGTCTCAGAAAACTAAGAAAAAGGTCCTGTTTTCACAGACAGGGTACTGAAAAACAACATCAAGTTACATATTTTTTTTAAGTACTTTTTGCAAGATTTTTCTAATTTTAATTGAAAACTAGTGCTAAACTGATCTTGCCTTATGGTTGAAAACCCTCTTAGAACAGCTGCACAGCTTGGGAAGGTTAGCTGAACTTTTAAAGTATCAAGATGTAGGATTCAATACAATTCTATCTTCAGTCTGGACAGTCTGTAGTACAACATAAAGTGAGGCAAAAGTGTCTAGGAACACAAGATAACTCAGCGTTGTGCATTTTTCTCCATTGCTATCATGTGTTACAAGCTACTGAGTAGTTTTGGGAAACTTTTTTTTGCCTGTCTGAAATCTAGTCAGAGCTCAAAGCAGCTGTACCAACAGCAGCAGCATGTCAGCACCCCTCATTTTGGTGGATGCATTTCCAGCCTGTTTTTATACAGATTCTTAGCTTATAAAGAGGGAAGCAGTTACTAAATGAGAAAAAAAAGGAAAAATAAAAGAACCAGTTTTTGTCAGTGTGTCATCACTGCTGAACTCCAATCACTCACTTCAGAACAACAGATAGCTAAAAACTAAATAATCTGTAATCAAACTGGGACATAATCAAAGTCAATACACTAAATACAGCCATCCTGATGATGGTTTGTGTAGCTCCATAAACTCTTTTCACCACAGAAGCAGGGAAATGTGTGTGACTTCTATGTGATCCTGCAAAGTTTCTACACATGGGAATATTTTTAAAGGTTTTTAGACTAGTCAGACATTAGTTAACATTGCTAGATATGCAAGGATGAAGCATGGATTAGAACTGATAGTCAGACTTAGTATTTTAATTAGAACTAGTATTTTAAAAATAGCCCAGAAATCCATAAGAGAAGTATTATGGCCTTTCAAACAACCTGAGATATTCCCTATGATGTAGTGTCATTCGTTCTTTTTTCACATATACCAAAACCGAACTAGTTTTAGCATGCCAAGATTACTCTCATTTTGCTGTGATATGTAATAACTCCTATCAGAGGAAGTGTTCATAGTTTGCAAATGTTAATTAATGAAGTTCTTATCTCTGGGAGATAAGGAAGAAGGTGTCAGTATACCAGTTATCTCAAAGACCAAAAGCTTTAAGGCAATTGATGTTTAGGATGAGAAGAACATAGCCCAGGAGTTCTTCTCTGTCCCTTATACTGACAATTTGCTGCATTTTTCAAATTTGCCAACACGTGGATGGAAAAGAGAGAGCTCCAAGCACTCTCTGAAAGATTCCCTTCACCAGAGCCAAACTCCTCTACCAGGCAACATCAGAATGGGTTTAGCTGATCAAAATTGTGGGTTCAAAAGTGAACAGACAGCTGAGTGAACATCCTCTCACAGGCATGGGTTGGGAGTTTGGCCTCACCAAGCAGCTGCAGAGGCAGAACAGAAGCCAATCATGCAGATGTAGAAGGGTGATACTAAGCAGAGATGGTAATTTGCTATGATTAGTGGGAGTGGGGTATGTAGCAAATTCATTTTCACTTGAGTCAAAGCAAAGCCTGGGTATTTTCCCAGCAAGCTTATTCCATGTGCACCATCAGTTGTGGCCTGAATACAGATGGAGCAATAATTCCTCTAGTTCTGGATTTGCTGAATGAAATGAGGAGGGTGCATCACTGCAGTGACTGAATGGGATAATCACAAATCTCTCTTTCCAGCTGTAGGATGGATGCATTTTAGACACTTGGTTTCAAAGGGCAGGAAGATGCGTGAATTAAATCACAAGCATGCTTATTTTATCTGATGACTGTTTGCTAGGAAGAAAGTACTTTAAAATAAAATCTGAAATATTTAGCTGATTGGATTAAGTATCTCAGAGTTCCCGTGATGCAGTCATGGACTGCTCTGAAATAATTCCTCCTGATCCTGGTGCTAAAATCCTCCCATGCCTTGAAAGCAAGGCACTGCTGTAGCTCCTCTGCTTCCTTTTTTGTCTTCATCTAACACAGGCTTCACTTCACTGTCTTAGCAGTGAAGGAAGCAAAGGCCTCTTCCTACACATATCTTGTCCCCAACAGTAAGCTACTACACACCCTGGATCCGGCAACATCTGACCACAGTAAGGCATGAAATCTTTGCCTTTTTCTTAGAATCTGGCTTCATTGCAAGCAGCAGACAACCAGTGTCATGGATATAAAGACATTGTCTGAAAAGCCTTTGACTAGCAGAGTTAGGAAAGATGGACATTTCAGTAACTTCTCCAAATGATGTTAGTATTAGTAACCTCTAGATCATCTTTTAACTTTTCTTCTTGGCCCAATAAAAAGCACCAGAATCTAGAGCCATCTCCAAGCCTCCAAAACTGATACCCTGATTTCTTGGATTCATTCAGATAATGAAGTCCAAACAGAAAACTCTGAGCAGAGGTATTTGCATGCCTAGCTTCAGTTTTAACAACTTTGTCCTATATACAGATTAAGATTAAAAGGCTTTAGGAAGGGGATATGTGATGCAGATAGCTACATTCATTTCCAATATCTGCACAGGCAAACATTCATTAACATCTAATGTTTTGGTGAACTTTTGAGGCAGAAGTTATGCTCCCAATTATGTGCATTTTTCTGATGTTACGTACAAACCTCTCAGTACCAGAACGTGTAAAACAGGCACAAAGACTGACAAAAGAAGGCAACTGTTCTGCTTCTTCTCTTGCATGGGCAAGCACAGCTAATTTATTCCCCAACTTTAAGTGGATTCCTAGGGCACATTAGGATGATTTATTGTGGTGTGTTGACCCTGTCGGGATGCCAGGTGCCCACAAAATCTGCTCTATCACCTCCCTCTGTAACTGGTTGGGGGATCAAAAATATAACAAAAAGTTAATGAGTTGGGATAAGGACAAGGACAAGATCACTTTTTGATTCCCATCGTGGGCAAAACAGACTCAGCTTGGGGATATTAACTGAATTTATTACTAACTAAAACTAGAGCAAGATAATTGCAAGTAAAACAAATCTCAAAAACCCCTTCTCCCCACCTTTCCCTTCTGCCCAGCTCTATCTTCTTCTCCAGTAGTGCAGGGAGTCAGGGAATGGGGATTATGGTCAGTTCATCACACCCTGTTTCTCCCACTACTAAGGCAGAGGAGTCATTCTACTGCTCCAGCGTAGGGTCCCTCACATAGGAAATAATTTTCCAGGAACTTCTACAGCATGAGTCCTTCTCAAGGTCTACAGTTCTTCATGAACTACTGTGGATGTCTTTTCACAAGGTGCAGTCCTTCAGGGACAGCCTGCTCCAGCGTGGGATCTTCTCTCCATGGGTCAGCAGGTCCCTGCCAGCACCCTGCTCCAGCCCAGGTCCCCATAGGGTCACAACCTCCTCTCAGGCATCCACCTGCTCCTCCGTGGGCTGTGGGTGGGTCTCTCAATCCCCGTGGATCCCCATGGGCTGCAGGGCACAGCTGCTTCACCATGGGCTGCAGAACGAGCTGCAGGGGAATCCCAGCTCAGACACCTGGGGCACCTCCTGTCCCTCTTTCTGCACTGGTCTTGGTATCTGCAGAGTTTTTCCTCTCACATACTTGCACTCCTCACTTCTCTGAGCATAAGTACACCTGCACAATAACTTTTTTTCCTTCTAAAATATGTTATCATAGAGGTGTTACTGTCATCTCTGACTGGCTCTGCCTTGGCCAACAGTGGGTCCATCCTGAAGCTGTCCTACACTGGAAAGACTGTTTGCTTTCACTGCTTCTGAACAGTGCGGCAACCCACTTTTGCTTTGCATGAAGCGTTCAAAAAGATGAAGTTGTATTGAATTTGCATCTTAAAATTCCGGGTTTCTATGGAAACTATATCTTGAGAAAGCAAATTAGGAAGCTTCCAGAAAACATCTTACCACGTACAGCAATACTCTTTAGAAGATATCATCTATTTTTCTTATTCTCTTCACCAATGTGTTCAGTTCCCTTTTTTGTTTTTCTCTGCAAATTTGTTTCATGCATGTCTTTGCAAATAATACCAGATTCTGAATCTGACCACTTACGTACTTCATCCTTAAAATATAGTAGTTCTTTGAGCTTGGTGAACAGCGACTTTAGTTTGGGCCTCAATTCAATGAACATCTCAAGGATACTTTGTATGCTAGCATCAACAAAGTCATAAAAATAACTACGGGTACCAGTTAATACACAAAGACTTTCCGATCCCACGGATAAAAGGATCATTGCATACTGGAGGGCCAAAACACATAGCTTTTCAGCTGAAATGGGAGGTGCTCCTCAAGGACTTGGCTCTCTGACCAGCAGTACATGTTCAGTGGTTCTACCACTGGGCTCTTTTGCATTGTAGTCATTGCAGTCAGTGTGGGATGGTAAACAGCCAGTTAGGTATCAGGAGAAACTGCCTCCATTCATCCAGAAGGCACTCATACAGCTAATATTCCTTGAGAAATATATCTCTGGGTAGCAATAAATATTTTAGCTGCAATAAAAATCTATCATCTGCATTTCTCAGGAGGCTGTTCAAGCACCAAATGGATAGCTTTGAGCTGTAATGATAAATAACGGGTTTCATTTCCTTGCTTTACAAATGATGGGGTCAAATTGTATGTTACAGGCTACAGAAGCAGCTATGGTGATTCCTATCCACTCTGCAGACAGTTTAGACTGTGTAAGAAAGCACTTCTTGATGGGGCATAGCTCTCCCTAAACACTGGTGCTATGGGAACTACTGTATTCTGCACAAGGCAGGCAGCTATCAAACACCCAGTCCAAAAGAAATATCCACCCTGGTGATTTTTACAGTCCATTCAGGGTCTACAAGTCCCAAGTTTAGAATTTCTGCAGTGAAAAAGACACTTCATTGAAGTGCAGAAATCACAGATTTCATTCGGTATGGATTTTAACATTATATTATACTATGCACTCAATGTGCATTCTCTATAGGTAGTCATCATAATGCCTCCTGCTTGAATCACAGTCTGATAAAAGCTGGTACTAATACCTTAGTCCTTCCATACTAGGGCCCAGCTGTCTATTTTCATAAAACTTGGAGAAATTAAAAATTTGGAGATCAGAACCCTGCTGCAAATTTTACCTGAACTTCATCAACAGTCTTAAACATTACTTGGGAGACAAAGGCATCGTACCAAAACTTACTGACTGAAGCACCCACCTACACATAACCTTTGAATCTTCATTTTCTTAGGAAACCAGAGTATAAAAAAACCATGCTTATAATATTCATGATTACCAAAGAGGGATCTTTGAAATTTACATAGCCTTTTCCCAATTTAGTGTAATCTTTGCAGTTTGCAGACAATCTCAGCAGAGAATGTACCGTCCTGAACTCTTTTACCTCCTGACTAAAACTGGCTCTTAAAAGAAGGAACACTCAGAAGAAAATGAAGAAGTTTTGGGTGGTAAACACCATGCTGGCTGGCAGCCAATATACAAATACAAATTAATTACATATTCTCTCCCTTTGAAGAGTTTTTTGCACTGCAGCCTCCCCTGTGGACTATATGATGTTAACTGTAGCTCAGTTCATCTGTTGTTAGTGTTGTCACTTCACTGTGACAATAATATTGCATTCCTCTTGCACTGCGGGCTGCTAGCTTCAGGCTCTGTGAATGTGCAGGCATTTTGTAAACGACCCATATCAACAAAATTCCAGAGATGTAAACCTGTGAGAAAAAACCAGCATGGTTGGCAGCAAAGAATGTTTAATCTGTGAAGTACCAAAGGAGATCAGGTGCAGACAAGGTATCCAGGTGAGCTGTGAGGAGGCTTCTTGGGCTTTGCAATGGAAGGAAGAAGGGCAGAGAAATTACATGAAGCAAACCTTGGAGAACCATACTGCCAATATAGGTGCACTCTGTTAGTTGATCCACGCCCATGTAAATTCAAAAAACCTACAACTAGCGGCAGGTCAGACCCACTTGGACACCCTCACAAGACCCAAGCATTGTGCCAGCCAGTTGCTCTGCCATGGGTATGAGTACAACAGAGCAATACTGAAATTCAGAAGAGTTACCTTAGACTTTGATGATAGCAGGGAGGGACAGACTTCAAGTGCATTTAAACACATGCATCACCTTAATCCTTCTTCTTGGCTTTGATTTCTATTAATTAGTCTATGAGGGTCTGAAATTACACACAACTGATCCACAGGAGACAGGTAGGCAATAAAAAGTTTATGGAACTAACTTCTGATTAAAGGCCTTGCTTAATCGAGTTATTGAGACAGGGTGAAAAAATGGCAAGGGATAAATAAGGAAGTGGAAAGAATTAGAAAGATGTAATTTCAATTTTTTTTTTCACTGTAGAGCTTAAAATGATAAAACCGAGAGACCTCAGGCATGAAGTAATTTTCCCCAGCATCCTACTTTCTAAAAATATCTTCTAGCTCTCTTCTTTCTCTCCCCATTTAAAAGGACTGATGTCAGAGCCTTCAGTTATGTCAACAACTGCTCTGCCTCTGTTTTACTTCACTTTCCTACCTGTGACAGCAAATGCCATGGTTCTGCAAAAAGCAGAGTCACAGGGCTGTGCCAAGAGCTTCCCCTGGGGTGTGTGAGGGAGGGGGCCAAGGAAGGAACTCCACCATAGTGCAGTCAGGCAGAAGAAAAAAAGCAGAAGGGAAACCCTGACCAAACCCAAAACTTGTACTTTCCATACATTCACATCTTCTATGCTACAAGGCATAGAGTTTGTGGGACATTCTCAAAGACCACAAAGTCTAAAAGAAGATTGTAATTTGTTTATTTATGTTATATTTACAACATAAATAAAAGGCTGATCCTTTTTGGGGACTGATAGATAGGCTGAACATCCTCAAGGATCCATTTCTCATTATGCACCTGTTACTCCAGTGTGAATATTTATGTTTCATTTGATTACAGACGAGTAGCAGTCACTTTATTTATGAAATACTGTGAATTCACCAGTATTGCCTCTCCCAAGATGTGTTTTACAGAAGATAAGCCTGTCCTTACCAAAATACAGTGCTGAAGAAGTAGCTCACAAACAAGGTGTAACTACTAGGCATCTCATATATTTCCCTGTGAGGTGCTAGTAGGACATTGAGGTGAAAAATTTAAGCTGAAACTTAAAGATAAATAATGAAACACTGAAATCTGGAACATGTGATCTCCTAATTTCATTTAAAACTTTTGGAGTCTCCATTTCAGTAAATTCCACGGCTGGCTAATTTTGATAACAAGTGTCTTTTCATGCGTACAGTGAACAAAATTTTCTATGTGTGTTTCTTTCTAAAGGGAGAGGAAACTCAGGTGGAAAATATAAAGAGAAAAGCCCTGCTTAAAGATATTGGAAAAAGGCTATGATAGAAAAATTGGTATAAAATTTAAATATTTCATCAGAAATATGCTAGCAGGATTCCTTCTTCATTTTGCAAGTCATCACTCACGTATGGCTTTCTATCCTCTTATAACTACAAATCAAAAGATGAAGCCCATGTTGTTACCCTTATTTTATGTGGGCTTTGGCTGGCAGGGGATCTTTCTGGTTGCTTTTTAAACAAATAGAATTTTAAAAGGTAAATAGCAATTGCACTGGCCTTAGCACTGAAGAGAGAGTATGATTGTCAGAGTTTAAATCTGCTCAAACACCATTTGTACACCTGCAAAGCCAAGGTGGACCCACTTGATCTTACATGCAGCCTAAAGGTATAACTAGCCATCTAGCTGAAATTTAGGAGATGGCTGCAACCTGAAGATTTTATATCCAAATATCTTGCTCCCATGCACCACACGTGAAGTCTTTCTGCACACCACAGTCCAATGTGTTTGAATTTTTTCCTCAGAAGTAACTTCTAACTCTCAGAAAATGGATTGAACACACTCATGAAAAGTTATGTGCATACTTATGAAAATTCTGCTTCTAGGCTCCTTTACAAAGACTGGAGGAGGAATGCCTCCTTCAAAATGCAGACTCTGCTCTTATTCACAGGTGATAACGCTGTGGGATTGGGCTGTACCTCTCAGGATGTCACATCCATTAGTTCTTGGAAGGCTTCACAAGGGTCAAGGCAAGCCCTCCCTTGTGAAGGAATTAATACCAGCATCATTACTGCAACAAGAAGGCTCTCCTACAGCAAGAAAAAGAACATGGCTCCAAGCAACCTTCAACTACAAATTTAGTTAATTTCATACTTTTTAATTGTGTCCATACTGGAAACTGCAAACACTTCATGATCTCCAGAGCATGAGAAAAGTAAGTCTCAGAAAAAACTGATCTAAAATATAAATTATAACATAGTATATGACAAAATAACTGTATGGCCTTCTCTCCACATTCTGTTAACAGAGTGTGTAACTACATTGACTTGCAAGGTAGTAACTCTATGAGTTAAGGTCGACTGTAAGGATAAAATGACCTGGAAAAGTAGTGAATAGATGATGAACACATGGCTTGGACATCCTTTTCTAATACGAAGGCCACCTGATCAAGTGGGAAGGAGAAATTTTGAAGGAGGTGAACTTTCTATCTGTTTAGAGAAAGATAGAAGAGGAATGAAAGCAAATATAACAAATGACACAACAAGAGTAAATAGAGCAATGACTGAGTTTCAGCACTAAGCAAGAGCAGGAAAGGCTGCATCTCTGTCACTGAAAGAGTTTGATTTGAAGCGGCATCTCCTACTGTCCTAGCCCCTGACTTGACAAAAGTTATGTGCTATGCTACTGCATAACAAAAAATAACTGCTGTCAGTGAATTGATTGAATTAATTGGTTTTGCAGAATGTTTCTTTCAAAATAAAATGCTGTGAAGTAAATGAAAGATATTGGGCCTTTGGCAGGACTACCTGGAAATATCTACATATTACGACTATTGGCAATTGTTAATTTTATACTTAATAGATCTAAATAATTTATACCTCAATTCTCACCTGTTTCAGCTGACTTTGAAGACATCCTATGGTAGTAGCAGAAATTCTCTGAGAAATAAACAGTACCTACTGAAGATCTGTATGAACTCTCCCAGCTCTTTCAGAAGAAAGGTATAGTTTATTTTTGCCACAGTTAATGAAATAATCATCTTCAATTTATCAATGGACAGGACAAAGTAGCAGAATAATCACAAGAATTACAAAAAGTATTTCCTTGTTTGCTTTTAAAATGAAACTGTTTTGATCCATATTTTACCAAGGCATGAGAATTAATGGGTAAACTTGCAATGGGTCCAAGACGCCTAGCAACCCTGAGCACAGTTGTTTGCAAATAAAAAAGGTAGTTCTGCAGCAAAGACAAAAGAGGGTAAAAAACCATATATTGCAAAGTCATAATTACATGAAATCCAGAAATGGCAGTCAGAAGTACTGCAATTTTAACTTACGTATCTGCTGATAGCAAGCATACAAAAATGTGAATACTGAAATGGACCATAAAGCCATTCTTGTTTTATCTCACTCTGTGACATGGTGCTGAAAAACATGGTGCTGCAGAGACTGTAACAGGAGTTGTTTAGACTCAATATAGGGTGCCTTTTTGATCTGAAAGTTCCTTTTGTCAGTAAGAATTTTATTGTAAAGAAATGTGCTTCATTTCATTCATTTTCTGTTGAAAGTGTAAACACAGTTTCATCTCACTAACTGAAGAATATTGCTCTTGACAAAAATTCAATACAGTCCCACTGAGGGCAAAGGGATAATTACTGGAAAAAAAAAAAAAGGAAGAGCAAATGTTTTAGTTACCACTCCAATAGTTGCACTTCCTTCTCTCCCACGTTCACTAATTTGTGTCAAACAAGCCTAATTGTATCTCATTGATTTGCTTTTAGGCATTTCAGCAGTATTTAAGAAGTGCTGTTATTTTTTTTTTTTGTCCAGGATTTTTCCTTTGTTCTTTAATTTCAGTGTGTTTTCAGAGTTCCCCAACCACAAGTATCCGAGCATGGGATGTCATACATTGCTCTTAGGGTGTCCAACCCTTGGGAAGAGGGTGTCTTACACTGTACCTATGCAACTTTATTCCTGTTTCACAGTTATGTGAGGTTCCCAATCACTACTGAACCACTATAAAGGTAAAGGTTGTGAAAACACAGCACTTTCTTGAGTTCATATTTTACTTCATCTCCTTAAAATGCGGGGTACCTCCAGGGAGACAGAATAGCACAAATTCATGCTCAGGATTTCTACTCTACCTTTACTTTGACAGCATCATCCAGCCTCAGCTACAAGGAACATAGCATTCAGATAAGGATGATCAGAAATGTTAGGAGACCTCAAAGCCTACACTTTACTGATTAAATGTAGTTTCTTCATAAAGAGAAGAGTCTAGACATATTACATGTTTTTTGATGAAGCATAAAATACCTATATACAGGCTAATTAACAAGCAAGATACAGCTCTAAAAGGTGTGTTATTTACACATTAAAACCCATTTCCAGGTGATTTTATACAAAATTATATACAACTAACTGACCTATAACCATTTAAACAGCAGTTATTCTTCTCTAATATTCTTTTCATACATACAGTGATCTGTAGTCCCGTTAAGTCTGAAGTAAATCTGATTCAGCTAAAAATATTAATGTTCCCTCCTCTGTAGCTGCCCAGAGTCCCAATGACAAGTCTCAAACCCATGCTATTTTCATCTTGCTTCCAATAAAATGCACAAGCCTAAAGTCTCCTACACATTTTGTCCTGTAGTTTCTAGAGAAAAATTTCTGGATCAATAAGCTCCATGCAGGGACACACTGGGAAATTGCCTACTGAGCATTATTCTGTGGGAACAAAAGAATCACTTTGCCTTGCATTATGCTATATACATGGAATCAATGCTGCCAGTTTAAGCTGTTAATTGAAAATAGCTAATCTGTTTTAATTCACAACCTGTTGCAGTCCAAATTGGCTTTCCAATATAGAGATGCATTCAGGCAACTCTAACGAATGCCAGCATATTCTGGAGTGGGTTTTTCTAAACATTCAGAGGCATTTGTGTGATGAAGCCAGCTGAGAGCTAAATGATCTTCAAAATAGACACAACAATACAGTCAATTTAGGCATGATCCAAAACTACTGAGTTGCCTGTGGCAGTCTGAAAACTACTGGCTGCCAAAGAAATCAACCTAAAATTGCAACACTTATGATTTTATGATTATATCTCAAATACTGGCAGAATTGCTATCCTTGGGCAGGGTTCCTTGGTGCGAAGCAAGATTAATCTTCAGTCAATATCATTTTAGCCATGGAAAAAAACAACCTGAAACATGCCTTGCAAAACTACCTAAAGCCTGCCCAATAATTACTGTCTCAGATTGTTTATAAATAGCCAGCATCTGACCTTTTGGAAATACTGCTAGAATATGTACTGCCTGAGCAATCGCATGTTTTTCTTTGATGTTGACAAGAATTTATATCCTTAAAGAGAGTTATCATCTGGAAATAACTGCTATTACAACAACTGCATGATAAACAGCAAACGTTTGTCTATACTATAAAAGCTACACAGCTATGGGTCTGCAAAACACAGATAACTGACAAGTGTTAACCATTTTTCACAAGGAGAATATGCAATACAACATAATTGCTGACATCAGCTATGTGAATCTGCAGAAGCAGTTCAAAAGTTCCAAATCTCATTATTTGTATGAAAGCTATATTTATGTTAAAAAATTGCATTTGGTTCTGCTGTTGATTGCTATTGATGGTGGTCTACTGTTGAAAGCAAGAGGAATTTTTTAAACTTACCAACTTGATGGGAAACTCAAATGTCCGCAGTCATATAAAACACTGGGGTCAGCATTGGCTACTTACACAATTTTATTGGGATCCATATAGTTTTGTCACGTTTTTTGTTTGTTTTTGGTTTTGGTTTTTTTGGTTGTTGTTGTTATTGGGGTTTTTTTGTGGTTTTGATTGTTTTTAAATGGTTTTTGTTTTCTTTTGTTTTTTGAATATATATATTGTTGCATTTCCTGTAGCCATACAACTCCACGGGCATGTCAATTTTTTTTTTTTTTAACAGTAAATACCTAGCTTTTGTTTACTGTTGTGGGGACACTCTTGCAAAAAGGAAACTATATAAGTACACAGACCAAGAGATGAACTCAAAAGGACCCAGACTTAAACCTGGGGGCTTTTCTATTTCTTTAAAGGTGTTATTGATATTTTTAAAACCCATCACCAAATCATAAAAACAGTACAGTGATTTCCTGTCACAAAGCCTAAATGCTGGAAGATTGCAAAATGGAAATAGAGGGGATTGCTCCTCTCATATTAGAATACGCTAACTTCTAAGCAGGCCTGAAAGAAGTGCCAGCCAAACCACGAGAGAGGATGGGATTTTACAGAACAGAGTTGTCAATGAAAATAGCCCCCTGAGGATGGGATGGATCATACATTCCAGGACTTGTCCATGTGGGAACTTTTTCTAGCACAGCTATTCTGCACTAGCTTTGCTATTCACTACATATCGGAATCAAAGGTGAGTTAACCTGATGAAGAATAGTCTGAGTAAAGAATCAACTATGTGTTAATTGCATGGAAATAAAATGTTTTAAATTTGAAGCCTATTTTAGTCTTAGTTTCTCCATCTTGTCTCCTTTCACCAAGCAAAAAGAACCCAAAAGCATAGCTGCAGGCCCATGCTTCCTGAGCTTCCATTTGGGAAAAACAGAAATGCAAAAAACACTGCAGCACTGACAGTTGCAGCAGATTTGCTATGCTAAAGAAAAAGAAAACCCAAAACTACAAAAAATCTCTACCACTCCCTGCTCAAGAAAAAACAAACTAAAAAAAAACCCCATAAAAAACCCCCCCAAACCAAAACACAAAAGCAAAAGCCCATGACAGATGGGTAGGAAGTTTTTACACAGAACAGCATGCTAGTTGCACACTGCAATCTTTAAGATGTCAGTTAAGGTCTTGAACATAATGCCCAGTTAAGTGTGCAACACAAAGTATTACAGTGTGTAATAGCGTTTCAAACTCAGTGTGCTTCTAGGCTGCATAGAGTATTCTGAAAAAGCAGTCATGGAGAAGTCTCAGATGGTGCCAATTGCAGAATGAAGAAATTGCTTCATTAGCATACATAGAGGAGCGGAGAATATATTAAAATTTGTTTCCAAATGGTGAAGAATACATTAAAATTTGTTTTCATATAAAGATATAAGCTGATTTTATGGCTTTTAAAGACAATCTGCTATGAAGTGATTTGACAATTGTTTAGTGACATTGCACTCTCAGAGTTCAATGTCAACTACTTTTCACTGTTTCTAGACTTGAGCAGGCATCTTGGAGCCCGTGTTTGGAAGAACTGGTGGGCCAACCAGAAAAAGTCCAAAGATAAATAACAAAAATGACTTGAGGTAAAAAATAACTATAAAACCAATTTGCAAGTGAAATGACATTCTTTAGAAAGGAAAAGACATGGAAAGATACTGGAGTTTCCAAGACCTTGCTGTGAAGAGGAATGGAGCGTTCTGTCTATACACCCGTAGCAGATGGGACATGCAATTGTGGCCTTAAACAGCAGAAAGGTCAGGCAATGAAAGGGTTTCCTGGGGGCACTAGGGGAAGGCAGGCGCACTGTTATAAGTCTTTCAAATGAGTTAAAAGTGACCTTTGGATAAAAAGATAAATGACTTTTCAAATTTTCAGTACTCTGTCTTGTGTATACTTGACACATACCACGGCCAAGCAAGAGCAGAACTCCTTCTCTCCCACCAGCTATACCAAATCACTCAGTTTTACAGCACATTCTCTGCACTCTCTCCAATGCCAAAAAGGGAAAAAAAAAAAAAAAAAAAAAAAAGGAGACTAAGATGCTGCCAAAATGTAGCAAGATTTGATGGAGTGAGGTGATGAGGATCCATTCTCCCTTTACCTTAATGCTTGAAGCAGCAGCATTTGATGCAGAGCTAAGGTGTTTGCAAGGAACACAAACTGTCCTTTGGCACAGCCTCCAAGAAAGACCAATGCCCAGCTGTCTGCCATGAGAGCTCAACATGTTTTGCAGCTCCCCTTGCCCTGCCTGTTTTTCTGGGTAATCTTCTCCACCCTCTTTTGGTGACTATACATACTTTTGCCATAGGCTTTCTCCCCTGCATTACACATCTAGTGACCTGGAAAACATCCAGAGAGTGGCTGCTTGTCTTTTATTGCACAGGAGTGTCACTTCCACAAGCAAAGAAACAAAATGGATGTGATTTCTGCCTCCTGCCAACTACTCACTACTCTGCTCTGCAGTGTGTAGGTGTATGCCCCCTCTCTCCCAAAATCCTCAGCTCCAGTGGTGTTACCCTTCCATGTTCGCGTTGGCAACATCAGCACCTCCACATTTCCTCTGCCTACGTGGCACATCTAAGAGCTGCCTAGAAAAGGTCAATACCATTCTAACTGCACACCCTCTCCTTTTCAAGAGAATGGCATAAGCAAATATTTCATAATCCAGGCCTGAATTACTTTACAAACAATTACACCTACCTCTGATAATTCGCTGGGGTCAGTGCACTGAAATTTCTGCACTGTTAACAACTGCATTACTTTAAAGAACTCAATATAAAACCCGTTTAAGATGCTGCCAAGAAGTAGAAGGGGAGAAATTTTCTCAAGATGAAACATGCATGGATTTCATTCCCATCATGCACGACTGGGAAGTCCCTGAGCAGCAGCTGGGGCTTGTAGGCTGCTCCTTGCAGACAGCAGATTTTACATCACTCAGAATGGTTATTTCCTAATCTGTTGCCCCTCTACCACCTTCAGTTTGTGGCTACTCCCCACAGGCAGAAAGGATAAAGATGCAAGCTGTAATTTTTTGTCCATGTGACCAACATACTTAAATCATCCCTGAGCCTTTCAAAACAAACTTCACTTTGTTTCTCTAAGTCAGCACTTTGCCAATACTATAAAAGCTTGAAATAGCTATATTTGGCATCAAAGTCCACAGCTGCAAATGGAACTAAATAAGTTAGTCACTACGAACATGATAAGGAATTAATTAGTGCATTCAGTTTCTGTAAGACAGATACAAATGCAGTATAATGGAGAGGTGAAATGGCTTTTACACAGTGCAAAGATGCAACAAAATATAGACTTGGGCACATAAACATAGACAAAACGCACAGATGAGACATCCAGGAGGGATGTCCTACAGACTACATAATTCATTCTTCTTAATGAAAAGATGTGAGAAAAACAAGCATTACAAAGCCACTGTCTTGGAAGATTCCAGGGCAATTAACTTGAAGAAAACAGCACAAAGTCAGGTGTATGCATGTATTTACATGCAGATACAGATCCTTCATAAGAAGGAGTCTCAACAATTGCTTCTGTCAGTTCAATAATATTCTTATTAACACATTAAAACAAGTGACAGCAATGGCTGACAAGATAGGGTGATGAGACTGCTGTACATTACTAGGGCATTACCAACCTAACAGAATACCCAAGAGGTCAGGTTAAAGTTTCATACATATATCTGTACGTACATGCACACACATTATAACAGTGCTCATGCTCACCATGTGTTGGACATTGTCCTAACTGCCCCAGGCCATAAGTCTACTCCAGGCCACATAATTAATTTAAGGACATCTGAAGGCAAGAGGGATCTGACAAAGATAACATTACTTGCTCCTGGGAACCCTTTTGTTTTCTGACCAATACAGGCGTTCCAGGCTTCACTAGGAGAGACAATATATGAGACAAGGTCAAACTCCAGAGATAACTTCCCCTATCCCGCGTCTTTCCCAGTATATCTTAGATAAAAAACACACATGAAGAAACTGAAACACAAATGAATAACAAATCAAGAGAAGACAGCTGTCTTTAGACATCTGGAGCCTACTCTAGAATTTCAGTTCTTTCACACCAGGCACTGTGACCACTGCATTTTGCCTTGAGATACTCCCTGACTCAGGTGCTGAAAGACAAGCAATCAACAAAAGGCAGGAAAAGGGAGGGGAAAATGTCAAGCTGAGAGTCTCTAGCTAAGAGAGCTTTGACTTCAGCACATGACACTTCAACATAGATTTCCACCTTTACCACTGCCATCTGAGTGATTCCAGGAAGACAGAGAAATGAGAAAGCTTTGGCCCCTCTTCACCCTTTTCCTAAGGAAGATGCTACAAAAGTTTCACTCATGTTCATGTCCTCTTTTTTTCGCACACTAGAATTACTGCTCTCAGCACTACTAATGCTGCATCTCATGCTTCAGAGATTAAACAGGAGTAACAGGGAGCAAGAAAATAATGCAACGTCTTGAAAACTTGGCAGAAAAAAAAGGTTGCTAGTGCTCAATTATCTGCAACAGATTGTTAGCTACTGCTTTCTTCAACTCCAATCCCACTCACCACAACAGGTGCCTCTTCTTCACCATTTATTCACACCTCTGGAAATAATGTTAATGATGCTTTCGCAACTGGTAGCTATAAGGTGTCTGGAAGAAAATGGTATTATTAAGAACAACACAAAACACCCTGCCTTCCCCCAGGTCTTAGAAGTGTAAGGAAGTTGCTGTAGATGCTGCTGCAGGGTTTGCCAAAGCTGCCCCACAACAGACTCCGGTGCTGTTACCTACTCTATGTACCAGAGCAAGGGTTGGGTACAGGCAGCACAGGCTACTCACCACATCACTGATGTACCTGCTTTCCCACTTTCTTCATTTCTGTGTCATTAAAATATTGCCTTTTAAAAGCTTCTCCACTTTGGCACAGCTTTAAGACAGCATCATAGGAATTTCTACCCCTGACTTTTCATCCTAGGTCAACTGTGTCTGATCCTATATACAACTTGGTCTGACAGAGGCATTCTGTCATAGCTTCAGGGGATTATCTGCTTGCATTTTTGCTAGATACCAGTGCTGGTAAGACGTGTCAGGTACCCCTGGCCTGGCACTGCTGGCACCACGCTGGCACGCAGTCAACCATCAGAAACAAAACTGAGTTCACATGCACAGCAGGGCAGGGCTTTGAGTTCCCTCCTGAAAGGAATGTGCTACTTGCATAGTGCTTTATGCTTTCATAATTATACCATCACCAGGACAGAAGCTACATTTCATTGGCCTGTGCCCTTTATTATAGCATTGGAGCAGATCTGACAAGGCCAGAGTTTTGGCATCTGGCTCAGGTCAGATGGGATTGGCTACAGATTCACTCTCTACCCAGTTAAATAATTTTTTTTTCCAGTTGCATTCTCCTCCAGCTGGCCCTCCATGAGCTGTAGCCTATGTCACATTCTTATGTAGCCTGTCTCTTTGCCTGCATCAGCAAGTGTGGCACCACATGCTGGAAAAGACCATACTAGCAGAAGGTGACTAACCGGCACACAACCACTGTGTATCGGGTTTTTGGACAGTATGCCAAAAGATAAAACTGTACAGAAAGCCTATATGAACAATTTTCCTCATATCAAGTGTTTTCTATGCTTATAGGAACAAAGCAGGACCTTAAGAAAAGTCATTATTGTTTCTCAGAGTTTTGTGGATCTGGGAAAGGCAGGACCAACACCTGGACTACTGAAATTGGGTCTGGTGCTTCCACTTGTTTGTTTATGTGTCATGAGAAGTCTTCCCCAACCACATATCTCAGAAGAGCTGAGGACTTTTCCAGAGATAATGGGTGAAACAACAAGAATCCACAACAGCTGTGGCAAGACCTGGAGTGAGTTCATTCATCGTAAGATGAATTATGAGAGGACACCCCACAGCACTCCCGTTATATTGTTGTCATGACTAGGTATTGGTTGCCATCAGATTTGTATCAGCTCAATGCTGAATGCCTCTTCTTCTGCCTATAAAGAAATGCTTGCTGTAATACTTATTGTTGCTAAACATTTGCCATACTCTGGATGTCTCTGATCAGTCATCGGTCTATTATTCAATGTCTCAGTACCCACTATACTAAAAATAGAATAAGAAAAAAAATATTTTAAACACTATGCAACAACAACAACAGAAAAAAAACCCCACATAATGTCAAACATCACTGCACATCATCAACATCATAATGAAATGTCATTTTTAATTTCTTTTTTCATGTCTGCTAATATTAGACACTGAAGAATAAATTTGGGAAACTCCTGTGCTTGTGTCAGTAGCAACAGCTATGATTGCACTTTACATAAGGAAGACTAGTCAATATTACCACAGCCATAGAGAAAGCCATGTTGAAAAGCAAATGTGAGAGTTCGGAGCAGCCAGAAGATGACTTAAAAGCTGCTACTTCACCCATTTTTTGTGTATTTTTGAAGAGCAAGTATGTTGGTAGCGCTGCTCATTTAAGCCTGCAGAAGCACTGCTAGCAAAGGGGAAGCAGAAATAGTTTATTCATGAATAGTAAGACAGTTCTCATTCTGTCAGCACCTCTTTCTCAATGAAACTGTGGAGGTGATGAGTCCTCTGAAAATCTCTTTCCCCAAAGCTGAAGGGTGGAATCAGGATCCCAGCTGTATGAATGTTTAAGATGGATGCAATTTAATCACACTGGGGTGCAGTTGTAACAGGAATACATCTTCCTCATACTGTCAAACCTGTTACTGTATTACTATCTGGATTTGCTTTCATATATTGTATGTAATTCTTCCACAAGCACAAGACCTTGCAAGCACATTCAGTTGCAACACCCTTTATAAGCACAAGACTGTGTACCTCTCTACCTAAATGGGACTGCTTGACTTGGAAACTTGGTATGCCCCACATTTCATAAGAACCAGAACTCAAACAAGGAAGGAGTGAGGTTGGAAGACTTTCCCCTAACAGCTCTGAAGGCAGCTCCTGTCCAGCCTGCAGGTACAGGCTGTCAGATGATAGCATGTTCAGTATTTCAATTCGCTTGAAATGCCCATGAAGAAAAACTCACTCCCTCAGATTTCCTTTCTCTGTATGCACTAAGGAGCTGTGCTGCAATGCACTGCAATTAAAAAAAAAAAAAAACCCTAATGAGCTATATCCCCTCTGAGATTTCAAAATGCTTGATTTCTTCATTGCTGGTTCATTGCACATCCTCTGTTTCCACTGAGCCGTTAGGTAGATCTCTCCCTCTTCATAGCTGCTGGTAGTTTTCAACCATCCAGCTGGATACCAAGCGGAATTCCATGGGACACCAGTCAGAGCACATATTTGAAAAGGAAAGACCTCCCTTCTATTTCCGCCCATCACGTGCAATCATCCCTTCCCTCTTCATAATCCTTGCAGAAACAATGGTTTCTTACTGTGCGCAGTGTCTGGCACAACATATACCAGATCTCACATGGACCCTCTACATATGACCATGTTTTTCTTTCTGAAGTTCTCATCAAATGAGTCTAATGCAGCTGGATAGAGTGAGGTAGCCTCCAAGAGGACAAAATTAGAAGTATTCCATTTTGTTGCTCAGGTGGCATACAGTAGGGATAACCTGAAAAAAAGTGATGATAAAAACATGCACTGTAAAAATAAAATAAGTGCATAAATAATATATATTCCATCTAAAAGGTCTCAGAAAGGACTCAGGGGGAGATATGATGCAGTGATAAAATGATATGAATTTTTCAGTATTTGAAAATGACTGGGCAGATGACATTTCAGTTTGCTGACTCTCCTGAATTTGGAACAATATTGGCCTCACAGGGATTATTCCTGAAGTTTCCAGTAACAGAAAACTACCTCCTATAATACAAACACCTCATTGCAATATTTAGAGCTTACGGCAACTAGTTTAAAAACAAACCAAAAAAAAGCACAAGCCCAAATCCTGAAAAACATGGAGTTAAGACCAAGAGTTAATCTAAATCTTGAACAAGAGGCATTGGACCACTTTTAATTTTTCTCATCAACTGTCTTACATCTAAACCCACCTACCTCCACCTGAAAAAACTCAAATAGTTGCATTGTGACCCAGGTGAAGTAAAAGAACATTGACTTCAGAAGCATGTAATTATTAGTCTTCAGAATAAGAAGCCAGCTCCTTGTTTTACTGTGGGACCACAACTAAGGGTCCCAGCTGAACAGAAGGGGTGAGAATTAAACGGACACTGATACCAGTTTGTGGAAATTCTTCCAGTCACTACCCAACTTTTCTTGTTTTGGGGGCTTTTAAGTTACTACTAACAGACTGTAAGAGTAATCCGTACAAATGAGGGAATGTGCAGTGAGGTCAAGACACCACCTTGTTTTTGCCATGCACCCAAGCTACTCTCTTCTCAGAATGGAACTTAGACACCCTCCAGTGCACAATGCCCTCTGAGTGTGGATATATTTTAATGGTACAGAGATGTCTGCAATCCAAAGCCTGCTTCTTCAGAGGCAACAATGATGGAAGGCTATGCAGACAGCTCCAAGCAAATTCTGAGAGTACTTTTATCTGGGAAATAGTGTGCCCCATGCTCTTCCAGCTGGGACTCGGCAGCTGCACTGTTTTTGCCTCCCTGGACTTTAGTAATGCACTTCACCCACAGGAAAACATGTCCCAGGAGTGCCAGAGGCCAACCCCCCTCAAACTCTTCATTCGCTCTGTTCATGTTCCCTTTCATCTGCCCCCTCTCTGGGACAACAGTAGGCTCTTTCATCTCCAGATCACCCCTCCTCTCCAGAGAAATGTGCCATCCTTGCTAAACACCTTGCTAAGGTGTTTGCTCCAAAGCAGGAGGCTTCTGCTGACTGGCTGTAACGGAGCTAATGAGGGTCCAGCACAGTCCAGATCTCCTCCCCTTAGTACTGTCTTTTCCCCTTCCAATCTGCCCAGACTTCCCCAAGGTGCTTCACAGGCATGGGGTTAACCTGCTTTGGGCTCTCACTCAGCCAAACATCCTTTACTGGGAAATTAATCTTCACCCCAGTGGCAGATATTCCTGTGCAAATTTTCTATGTGATAAGTTATTTATTTGTTTAAAATTTATTTCATTATATTTATTTATGTTTTTATATTACATTTGTATTTTTTATTTATAAGTTATAATATATATATTTATATGTAGTTCTTAACTACAAATACAGCACTGTGCACACAGTGACTCAATACTTCTGTGAATAAAACATTTGTATCAAATGTTAGCAAGGGGTCCCACAACGGCAGGCACATTCTTGTAACCTAAAATGCCAAAAACTCCTATCCTGGGATAAATTATGCACTTGCAAGAAGAAAAATGAAAAAAAAAAAAAAGTATAAGAAAGACCTAACTTACTTTCACTCTGCATTGCAGACGCACAGAGCCATCTGGAAGAGTTAACAAGATTGCCTCAGTTCATTTTCAAGCACAATTTCTCAGAAGTGAGTAACTTCTAGGGTGTTCTGATTTGCACAGTAAATGCTGTTCTCAGAGCAGTACATGGGAATGCAGAGGCTCTTCTGAAAGCCTGTCCAAGCCATGCTGCCTTGCAAGACACACCATCTACCACACGGATGGGAATGTGTTCTGCCCTCAAGTGGGATGATCCTTCACACTGCTGCATGTGAGACTAACTTTACCACAGTACCTGACGGCTTTATTTGACATCCCCAGAGGGTCCTTTAAAATTGCATTAGGAAATTTGAAAATCCATATCCTTCTTTCCATGCCTAAAGAGATAGAGGGCCATAAGTCTCACATCTGAGGCCTGGCAACTGCAGGAACAGCTTCCTTTGGGGCCGCATGAAGAGTTACACCCCAGTACTGCAGCATTCCCATAGCCTGGAATTTTACCACAATACTGGTGCTGCATACCCTGCTGAACTCATCTTGGGAACTCTGTATGTGTCTGACCTTAGAAAACAGCAAAAGAGAAAGAGAAACCATGCAAACTTCCCACTCTCCAAGCTTATTCTGCATCCAAAGCACAGTAATTCTCCAGATTACTAAAATGTTTTCTCTCTAGACTAACTGAGAGACCAACAAGGCCATGCGAATATTCTTGGGTGGTGATAGACTCTAAGCAACACAAAGATACTGAAGACCCCAGGAGTGGCTTATTCTAGGCAAGTTGTGAATAAAAAGTGTTCAGATTTATAAATCAAAGGACTGTAAAGTTTTTTGAAGACAGTGCCATCCTCAGAAGGACTCCTGTGGTTAGTTAATATCTAACAAGTATGTGTGAAATCAGGTCTATACCTGCAAGTAAGCACGTAGAATTTTCCAATCTCAGTTCATTTTTATTAAACTGATAGTGATGATGTCACTTCACATTTTAGAACACTATGCACTGAAAGATTCAAAGGACTGAAACAGAGAGGGAGAGGCATCCCACCTTGTTTGTGCCATGTCTTTCAAACATTTTGAACAATAGTCTCACACAGACACAACATGTGAGTTTAAGTACATAAACCCTAACTGATGAAACTGAAGGCAGTCCACCAGCAAGTACTTAAACCTTGCTGTATTTTCAGCTCAGAGTTGCTACGAACTGAAACTGCCTTTGAAGATTTTATCCCCTTTCACAATGGATTTTTCTGTTTTGAATTTCTTTACCAGCCAAGTTTGGCTCTGATGGAAGTAAAATATTAAATTTAAGCCTGGTGACTACACATATAGACAGTGAAAGTCATGGAGGAGGAAGCACCATGAAGTGTGGAATATGTACTTTTAATTACTGCTTCATTTGTAACACACATCTAACTTTGCTCATTAACATTTTCCTAGTGTCATGTGCTTAGTATACCACACTATTCTCAGCAATTTTGAGTCTTTTGAGTGGAGTGAGGAATTATTTACTACAGTGAACATATTTTTGCACAGTTATTATCTAGATAATCACTTTTTTCAGCAATTTCCCACCTCTTACACTTGAGAAAATTGCTTTTATCTAAGTAATAGGCTTTGATACTCCTGGGAGGAAAAACTACAGAACTTCAATATATTGTGCATGATAAGTAAAATTTCCTGTACCTAAATCCCTTCCCAGTCCTTCAGGTATCAAACTGGGAACATGACCAGCTTAGAAACTAAGGTAAGAAGGGACCTATGCAATTTACTGTCTGTTTTTCTTGAGTATAAAGGTCATAATCATCACTAGCTTC
Organism: Donacobius atricapilla; assembly: GCA_013397315.1. Taxonomy (NCBI): domain Eukaryota; kingdom Metazoa; phylum Chordata; class Aves; order Passeriformes; family Mimidae; genus Donacobius; species Donacobius atricapilla. The sequence goes on along the minus strand of WBMY01007245.1, from coordinate 53,038 downwards.
ATACTTAGACACAGCCAAATTCAGGTACTTCTCTCCCCAAGTCACTCAGCTGCAATATAAGGATGTCAAGGGGTAGTGGGCTCACTGCACATCTGAGTGTTTCTGTCTCCTCACAGTGCTCCATGTGCAAAAGTGAAAAGTCCATTGTCACTTGTAGAGCAAAGGTTCAGGGGCACACAGCACCCAAGGGAGTAAATTCCCTGGGTTCCATTTATTTATAGGAGGATCTGAATGTTTAATTATTACAAGTTACTCTTGAGACAAGGGCAAGAGGAAGCCACATACACACATTTACAACTCAAAAGCCAGTATTTGTGCTGCTAGCAAATGAATCTGTCAATGTCCAGAAGTACAATGTTTGGATAACAGCCATCATTAACGAACACATTGGAAATATCACTCACTTCTAATTACCAGCTGCTTTGGAAAGTATGAATGTCAGTCTACCTAATAAAAATTATTTCACACATATTGTTACTAAGTAGAGCATAGATGTAAGCATTTCAAGCCTTTTCCTTTGAGAAATAGCCATGATTTGACAATTCAGTTGCAGTCCATACTTAACTAGGCTGTGGTTCAACATAAAATCTTTTACTGTCTTTCCATTGTCCAAAACATCAGTTAACATAAGGAATTTATTGTGGGGTTTTGGAAGAAATTAAATGGATAGATCTTTTCATGCTGGAAAAGCTCTAACTGCTCAGTGCCATCACAGAATTTGCTCTGGTCCATGTCATTACTATAAACCAGCAATTACACCCACTATTTAGGATGACAGGTTTTTCAAGTGAGAAATTCAAGAATTGCAAACTTAATTGTTGATGTAAAATATTCCTCTCCAGCAAAGTTTACTCTTGGCAATCTTTAGCATATAAGAACTTCTGAAAGCCAGTATCCACTGTAGCTAAAGTTTGCCATTTGTGATGGATAGGACCAAAACAGTATAGCTTTTCCAAATTCCTTTCACACCAGAGATTTCACTCCAGTGACTGACAAGAAAAAGGTCACCTTCCCTATCCTCTCATAATTCACCCAAGGATGTCGGTAGGGGTAGTTTATACTGCTCTTGACAGCTTCAGTATTACCTGAAAAAGTTAATGAAATTGTAAGCTTGCTGTGGAAAAGAAGACAGCAAAGACAGGGAGTTGCATACCTGAAAAATACAAATCCTTCTGACTAAGGGAAAGATGGAGAAATGGGTGCACTAGGGAAAAAAAAGCAGGACGAATAACCTTGGCCAGAGAACCATATAGCACTGAAGAAATGCAAGAGTAATACTACCTATCAGCAACAGGAAGTTGTCTGCATGAAGCAGTTCTGCTTGGCAAAATAAAGCATCCCAAGGCAATCTGCTTTCTTCCCTTTTTGGTCCACACCCCAGTTGTTTCTGTTAAAAAGCAAATCCAGAAAACAGGCACTTTACATGTATTGTAGCTAAAATAGTAGGCCAATTCTTCTAAATATCCCAAGAACATTTTCAGGCCATTTGCTTCTGCACAATATTTTTCTGCTGCTCAAAAGGGTGCTTTAAGGATGGCAACCAAAGGAGCATTAGTGTTGTGGAACAGCACAGACTGATGAGGACTCACTATAATAACCTGCCTCTCGGTGCTGGCTGAGCAGCAGGGTTAGCAGCCCAAGCTGAGCCGCTTGCTGTCGTATTAGGAAGGCTGTGGCCCCAAGGTGCAGACCCAAGCAAACCCAGGCCTCCAAGGCCAAGGTCACCTCACCAGCAGACGTACTGCACGTGGCCTGCCTCCATGCACAGCAATGCACACTGTGCTCTCCAAGCTGTCAGCCCTGGATGTCCTGCCAGGCTCACAGGATTAATCAGTAAGCGGAACGTTGAGAGGCCATTGTGCACACGTTTCCCAGAGCCCATGGATTACATGTGAAACCAGGACGGCTTCAGGTACTCAAGATGAGGTATCTTATAGGGATATCCTCTTTTTCTGTGGATGTGGTAAGGGTGAGTGCTGAGTAGTGAAGAATCATTCCTTTCAAAGTATCAAGGAGATACCTAGCAGCTTAGACATTGCTTGCAGCATCTATGCCTGAAAGTCTTACAGAAGAGTTGTGCAGGAACACAGAAGGTTTTGGGTTTTTCCTATTTCTGAATGTGAAAACTGTAGCTAGTAAACTAATAAAAGCTAGTAAACATATGCATCTTCACCATAAACTGGTGAAATCCCTTTGAGCTTTACAGCTGTAATACTTGGACAGACATCACTCCATACTTATCTTTTCTGACTGTGCTTTGTCTCTTTTTACACAATGTTACTAATCTGTTAAAGGTAAGATTCCTACAGAATAAAAGGACAACAGCAATCTTGTAATAAATCCCATTGTGAGGGGGAGGAGAGGGTAGAGTACAGACAGTTTTGGGTACAATGCAGTGCCCCAGGCCACCTCATAGCTTTTGCAAACACTCATTATTTTTTTCCATAGCCTATGTCAGTAGTAGATTTCGTACCTTTGGCATGACATCCTGTGGGACACAACAGGCTGAAGCAAGCCCTTCACAGAACCTCCTCCCACCCTTGTATGCGCTCTGCACTACAAGGTATCCCTGGCCTGGGGATGCCTGATTCAGTGCCTCTGCCGGACTATTAAAATCTTAAAATCGTAGAAGGGGTTGGAATGGACCCTAAAGAGCATCTAGTCCCTCTCTGCTGAGGGTAGTAGGCTGCATCATAGGCCTTGAATATGTTAACTCCCTCACTACATTTGCCTTTATCATTCACCCCTCAGATCGATCACCTGCATCCGTCAGCTTCCATATCCTACTCCTGCAGATTTTCACCTTCCATAATAAAGGTAGAGGCTTCTTGGTTGTTGGACTAAGTCAAACTCTTATTCAAAACGCCCTGTTAACTCTGTTTCCACACGCAGCCCCTGTTCTGCACACTTTCATGCTGGAAAGATCCAAAAGCTAAGTTTGTCACCTCTGCTGTGGGCACTAAATTCTCAGGCAGAGTACCCCATGAAACTTGCCTATTCTGTTTTCATGGCAGAGGATTCCCCTGTTTTTCTGAAGCTGCTCCACACACATGACATTTTCACACCTCAGCTGGAGATGACTCTCACTCCCAGCTTTTCCCCTTCTCACAGCCATCACTTTTCCTCCCTTCAAAACTGTTGCCTGCCACAGTACACAAGTGCAGCAGGTCAAGGCTCTGCCTCTGAACTCCTCCAGTCCTTCACAAGCACAGCTTTTTGGTGTTTTCATTGCAACACAAGCCTTCTTACATGAATGAGCACTCTCCACACCTAGCCAGAATTTGTAGCCATCACTCACAAAGGCTGAGATTGCCACCAACTGACCGGGTGCTTTGCAGGTGGGTCAGCACATACTTTTTTTGAATAATGGTTCCAGGGTTTCATATAAGAAAGATCCATATGGATCAAGCTGCCTCTGCCTTGCCAGATCTCCAAGGGTTGCACTTGGTCCAGCTCTTTGTATGCAGACAGAAAGTCCCCCATACAAGCAAATTTCTGATATCAGGATAATCCAAACAGGCTTTACATCAAATTGAGGACATGGCAATAGGAAGAGCTGCAAAAGGGAATTTATCTCTCTGTGTGGCAAACTGCAGATTTACAACCTTCCTTTCCTCGCTGCAAATGCTTGTACTCATGCCTACCTCTAAGGAAAAATTCTGATGGCTCAGGCACATTCAAGCACAGAAACATGTAGTCTTGAACAGGTTTCTGAACCCATGCCGCTGCAGTACTTAACACCTACTAAGTGACTGTGGAAGAAAGACCTGGTACTTAGATGCAGCATTCAATTTTACTTCAGATGTTTTGCTCTGATGCCAAAGTGGTGGTTAAGAGAAAAACCGAACATAAAAGTGATCATGCAAGTGGTGCAGGAGATAGGAACAAAAAAGCAGGTGCTGCTGTAAGTTGTGATACTTTGATAGCTAGTGGTCAGCTTTCTTCTGAATTACAGTGTTCCCTTGAGTGTAGTAAACGACAGTATATTGCTCTGATGCAGGTACCACTGGAGGAACTCACGGCATTTCACAGGCAGTAAACTATGAAGTTGCATGAACACATTTTTTTGTCAATTACCTCCTTCTCTAGCAAAAATTTTCCGGTGTAATCCTGTTAAATTCTGTATAGTTGTGTTGAGCACTGAATACAACCCAAACTTATAAAGGAATTTAACCAGGAAGCAAGTGTGGAAGAGAACTTAGAACACTGTCTCCTTACGTTGGCTTTACTACAAACAACCTACATGCCCACAGATCCATCCTTCCATTTCTCCTACTTGTTTGCTGTTATAAATTTAATTTTACACTACAGTATCTTTGGAGTCTGATCTTAGACTCTTGATCTCAGCAGAAGCATCAGAATGCTACTGTTTGGTGGGCTGGGATGCACAGACTGGCTGCTCAGAGTAGCAGAGCATGGGGGTGATAAGCTTCTGTTAGTCCTTCGGTATGCAAGCAAGAATGTCAGTGATGTTCTGGACATGACAAGGATGCTGTTATTTATTGCTATCATCTACTTGATTTGCAAGAACACAGAGAAATATTTCAATGGGAAGTTTTTTTACTTTATTTCCTTTCCAAACTACTGCTTCAGTGTGTAAGGAGGCGAGACCCAGATCAAAGCACACCAGCAGGGAATACTACAAGCAGCAAAGAAAGAGACTATTCCCATACACACAGCTGGTGTTAGCAATCCCTTAAAATTCCTGCAACATCTCTGAACCAAAATACAGTTCCACTGGGAAACAGCAGCAGACAGCAAGGAGTTTCAAGAAAAACTAACATTTCCACCTAGCTTAACTGTTAGCACAACAAACAGATATTTCACTAAGGAGCACATCACTTCTTCACCTCTGTTCATACAATCATCTTTTGTCCCCGTATAGCAGAAATATCCATTTTCTATGTCTGCATCCCAGACTTAGCACCTCCTTTTCTGTCTTCTACTCATCAAATAAAACTAAAAAACAAACACAAAACAACTACCAGCAGAAGGCTTGAAGATAAGATTCTCAAAACTGCCTAGTCTTGCAGTTCTGCATCAGAGATCTCAGTACTGAAGCATTTAATGTTATCAAAGTGATTAGGGGCCTAGAGCATGATCCAAGAAAGAGAGTGAGGGAGATGGGCTTGTCTAATAAGGAAAAAGACAAGCCTGTAGTTCTTTAGCAGAAACTTAAAAATATTCCAAGGGCATTACACAGAAACCTTACCATCAGTTGCAGGTGGAATAACAAGGCCAGGGATTGCACTTTGGTGTTTCAGGTCAAAAAAGGAAAATGTTTTGGAAGGTGCAGCACAAGGAAAACAGAACTGGAAGGGTCTGAGGTGGAAACCTCACATTGAAGAACCAGCAAAACTGTCTAGGGTGAAGTGCAGAGCAAGGAAGAAAGGGAGGAAGAAGGACACAGCTTGTAGGCTGTGAAATGGGGGAGTTCAATCATTAATGTAAGTTTCTTGATTCTTGGGATAAACTTTAATCTGTCAGACTATCTCACAGAGGTATATCACTTGTCATGATGACAAACGAATGACATTTTCCTCCCTTGAGGCCATTTGATTTCATCACATATTTTGACAGCTACATGATTGTGAAGACAGCACTTGCCAAGAGATGTCATCATAATTCACAGATACTTTCTTCACAGATAGAAAAGAAATAGTTTAGTGAAAGTTCAAAAAATATTAGAGGAGAAAAACTACCACATGCCCCTGAATTTTTCATTGGGGCTTTATTATCACACATAATGTCATAAACTAGTGATTAACTGAACTTCTAAAAAAGTTCATTTGAGATAAAATAAGTTGAGAATTATACTTCATGAGCTTGAAAGCAAGTAAAAAAAAAATAGGAAAGACTTTAGGAAGTTTTTCAGGTTGTTTCTGATTTTTATTCTTTTTTCTTGTTTTCTGGAATTGCAAATTCCCACGCCACTGCCAGGATTTTTTTTTTTTTTTTTTAAATTTTGACTTTAATTCAGGTGATCTGTACTGTGTTGAAATGGTATTTTCATTATGAAAGACAGAAAAAAAACCCCATGTGCCTTCAGACTGCTATATTTCAAGACAAATTATTTCAGCGTTCAGTACAATCTGCTACTTCTTGTGTGCAACATGTTCTCAGCTGTTTTGTCCTAGCCTCTGCCTAGTCTGTGACCTACTCAGAGCAGAGAATTCCCAATTTGTCTCAACACCTGCAAGTGTGGTGATGTTGGCTTACATTTCTAGATTTTATAAAAAAAATATGTTTTCAGAGCTATATTTCAACTTGGAACAATGGAGTAATCAAACTCCATTCACACTGTTGATGTATGGACATTTATTTACATCGGAAGAAAACAACACTGGAATAACTGCTGTGAAATGGATCACAGGATGCCAGATGTAATATTGGGGTATTTTTAGTATTACACCCCATAGCCACCTACACCTTGCAGTCTTTTGCAGAATTCATGCTTTGAAGTCAGAAATATCAGTCTCTTTCTGCTTGTCTGGTCAGTAAACCGCCTGAAAATGGTTTCAATGGCTCATTGTCCAAGCCAATCTATCTAGCAGAGAGAAACACTTTGCTTCTCTTAACAGGCAAAATCCCAAGTGGAGCAGGCATAATTTATGGAGGGTATTTACTTTGTTTGTGGCAATTTGTATGTGGGAAGTATAATGTAACACTGAGAAAATTATTTCCCATTTTACACCTAAGCAGCAGAACAGTGTGAAGTCCAGTTATACAAAAGCCCCATTTTAATCCCAAGTACTTACTATTTTTGATAGGAGAGTTCTTGGAGTTCTTTCCAATACACCCATTCTGGAATTTTATATCAAGTAACTGGGAGGAAAGTTCGACGTATATAAATTGTTATTACAGTATAAAATATTTCAAATTTTGCAAAGAATTCTTTTCATCCTTATTTGAAATTCCCTCACCCTCCTTTACCCCTGTATTTTTAGGATATCCAATTTTGTGTATTACAACTAGACCCAGGACTTACTCTATTCTCACAACTCCCAACTTGCTTGCTATTTTACAGATGCAGAATATGACTGTTTTCTAAATTTTCCACTGTTTCCCAGGATTGCTTGGTCAGCAGTTGGTAGATGATGCTGTAATTCACATGTTTTTGAAACCCCTTTCCCTTAGCTCTCCAAAAGTTAGGCACTGGGATGTAGAGCTTTTTTGTCATTTGAGAGTTTTGATGGTTGGGGAAGGGTAAGAGTGATGTGGCAAGCAACAGAGAATTGCAAGATCACTTAAAAATCTTTCTGGGAGCAAATTCCAAGGGAAGAGCTGCTTGCTTGAAAAGGCAAGCTACTTAGGCTGGGATTTTGGAGGTAAGTCTTTTTCTGTGGTTGTTTCTGTCCAGGGAACACTACATACAGCATAAATGAACCAGCTGTATGTATCAAAATGCCCACAAAATGCTTTCTCCTAACATTCCTTTTACAGCAGGAAGCCAACTTACAGCCCCACTTCCCACCCCCAGTGCCCCCTGCTACACATCAGCTTCTTGAGGGAGGCATTCATGCTTTGGCCAAATGCTTCTGCCTCTCCATTATGAAACAGATTTTAACTTGCACCTGTCAAAGCTGTAGTGTAGACAAGGCAGTCATTACATATTAAAGATCACCACATTGGAGATAAATGAACATTTACTCTGTCAGCTAACATATCATAAAAACCACTTTTCTCTTCACACATTAAAGGCATTTTTCTTAAGGTAGGCATGCTTTCACTACTGAGGATCCTAAGTAGAAAGAGAGGGGAGTTATTCCACACATGAAGGAAGTTTATACAAAGTCAGATTCGTAGCAAAACACTTAACAAGTTTATTAGCAAATGAAAATACCTGTCACTTAGTGTTTTACAGATCTACAGTTTAAAAATGGCATAAAGATATTACTGCTTTGAGGAAAGCATTTCTTTAAAAACCCATAGAAGCTAGAGATGGACTTTTATGATAGTGTCAAGCTAGTCATTAAATGCTGCAGATTAACAGCAGTGAGATGAAAGACACTCTTGGGCAATATCAGGTGCTGTATTTCTCAGTGTTGTATTTTCCTAAGTGTTTAATGTTTTCCTAGGTATAAAGACTATTTATCACTTCATACATGGTTAAAATTAAAGAGCTGGAAACATGGTTTTCTTTGATTTGCCCCAAGGCCTCATTTGCTGGATGGCTCTGAGCATGTTGTTTTCACTTCTTGGCCATCTGCAAAAGTGTAATAACACAGACAATGTCCATATTTCTCCTGCATCGCAGCAGACTTGGAGAGTCTGCCTTGATTGCAGTGCTTTTTTATGAGCGAGGTAATATCATGTACTATCACCTGTTCTGTGCTTTTCTTGAATAACAGTTGAATGAACCTGACATCATGCTCTCCAGTTTCAGCCACACGCAAAAAACTCTTGTGCCTTCAGACCTGTTGGGCAAGGACTCTATAGGAATACTACTTTAAAGAATCTTAGGTATTGCATGGTTTAGGATAAATAATATGAAATGGTATCTCTCTATTGCAAAACAATGACATGGGACTACATGAAACTGAAGCAAATCTAGAAACATCAAGTGGTAAAACCAGAGTTTATCTTAAAAACATGAGAATTGTGGCTGAAGTAAGAGTCTGAAATTTATTTCCATGGTGCAATATAACCTCTGATGGCATTTGCACTATGCAACACTTAAACAGTGTGAAAAGTAGGAAACAACATGAATAAAGGATTCATATTCCTTGCAGAAGCCTTTTTCAATTAGATCATTCCCATAAATTTGACAGTCATGCTAAGGGACTTTTGACAACGCTGAAAACAAATTTGGCACTTTCAAAGCAGCAAGGAAGCCATAGTACCAATGCCTGGGATTCAATTGAGAATTTCATCATGTTCACTACAGGTTCTGTAAGTACGGAAGTAGATAAGAAGATCCATTTTCATGAAGAAGAAATAAAACAAGTGTCTAGTCTTCCTAGCTGCGTGGGAAGGGTGAAAGACAGGAGAGCTGCAACCCAAAAGCTCTGAAATTGGAGAAAAAATTGATAAACTGTGCTGTGTCTTTCAAGGCATGTGGTGATTTGAGGGGCTCTAAGACGTTTTGGCAAGACTTACAGAAAAAGGGGAATTAGAATGTCACAGAGTAGGAGTTTAGAAGCTACCAAAAGGAAATCCACATGCTGCCTTAGATTCTCAGACCTCTGAAAATCTCTTGCAAACAAAAAAACTCCACAGAGAAAATTGGCTGGCATGAAGCCCAACATACTTTTGGAGGGGGGAAAAAATTATGGTAAAAGCTATAATAATATGCTCTGGCTGAAACCTAAACCCACGAAGTTTGTGGTCCCAAGTGTTGCTGATTTCATCCTGGGTGTTAGCTTAACTTGTTTACTTTGCAACCAAAAGAAAACTCACAGATGAAAAAATCCTATTTCAGGAAGTGGCAACATCGTAATTCCAAGAAAAACTCAACTGGGGACTGTGTGGCTTGTCTTATAAAATATCTACAGGAATATACAGCTTAGAAAAACAGAGTCGTCTAAAATGAGCACAATGCAGCTGCTGCTAAGGGTTGTGTAGGTGCACATCTAAGGTACCCACAGCACTCCAGGCTGTCTTCTCCTTCCTGAGTCTGTCTCAAGGCTACTGCTTGCAACCAATTTAACTCTGTCATTCAGACAGCTGTTTAGAAGAAAACTTCTCAGCCACTGGCTGTCCTGTTAGTCCTCCCTCAGTTCCTATTCTGGGCCAAGCAATGCCTGTTTTTTAGGACAATATTTAAAACTGTGAGAGGAGACCTAAAATTCTCCCACAGGCATAGAATGCCAAATGCCAGAGAAATCACAGGGGTAAAGCACTCATTTCTGGAGTTGAGAACACTATGCACTTATTTACTTTAGCATGCATAGCCCAATATCAACACTGCAGGTGAAGTTACCGTTCTGTTACAATATGGGACTCCTGTCACTCTGTTGCTAGATGATAAATTGTCTACACCTGGCGAGCTAACACAATGCTTATTCCTCGAAGACCACTGACCTGTGAAACTGCTCAATGCCCATTGTGTATAAAGGGGAACTGGAAGTTCACCAGCCCCAACGCCCTGCCAAATTAATGGATCAGCTGTAACACTGAGGTCCCTAAAGCACTAGGCGCCACTGAAGAGACCCCCAGGACAGAAGACCACATGTATAAAAGGGAGAGGAAATATGTTAGTGATTTTAGGAAAATGATTATCATATGCATGTTTATTCTGGGACAATCAAAGAATATGTAGGTAAAATACTATATGTAAACAAAACCTTTCCTATACTCCTCATGTAAGATTTTCAGAGGAGCTATCCCCCTGTGCACCTGATAAAATAAACAATACCTGTTTCTTAATACTATATTGATGTTAAGGGGTTTTTTATTGTACCAGATTCTTAGTAACAGCTCCATTTTACTTTGTAGATTGACAGCAAGTAAGACTTTCAGGTTTCACTTTAAGAAGTTTCTTGGCCTTGTAAGTATGCAGCCTTAAACATGGAGTATGCCCAAAAGACCCAATCCAGAAATCAAATACACAAGGATTCAAAATCTGTACATTACTGCATCAGTATGCTTACTGCTATTGCGAAGTTCTCCAGTCTAGAAAATTTCCCTACATTTAGAAAATTCTAATTCATTGATTAATAGCTCCCAGTCAAGACTTTTGCCAAGGATAATCCACTGCATGAAGAATCTGGCTTGGTCTTTATTCCAAACACCCACTTCACAAGTCATGGACCTAATTTTTCCCTCGTAGAATTTTACTGATGTGAGTTAAAATCCTTTGTGGAGCAGCATGCAGTGAGATCATCTATCTGTATTCTCCTTCTAATGGTCACTAAACATGTATTCTGGCCTAATACAATTCTGTCCTATATAAGTCATGTCTACATTAATACCTGACATGGCTGTCTCTACCCTTCTAGAAGGCACTTAGGTAGCCTCCTGTAGAAGACAATTCAAATTCCTGGGGAGCCATTTGATTTAGCACCCAGACTATTTAGGCGGAAAAACATGCATGCTCTTGAAAACAAGTGGCATGGTCAGCCCCTGAGTTCATGAAGCCCTCTATGTTCCAGAAGGTGCTGCATTGCGGCTTCCCCATGCCATTCTTTCCACATACTACTCCTTAAGTACATGATGCAAATGGACTCATGCAGAGGCAGTTTTACAATTTATGTGAGCAGTATATAATGCAGCAAAGAGCCAGTGTGGTACAAGCTTCAAGATATTATAGTGATAGAAGCTCGCTCACACAGGTGGGTCAGGAGACAGGAATCAATTGAAACAGGACAAAGCAAAACAAAACAAAACAAAACAAAGCAAAACAAAACAAAATGAAACAACAACTAAAACGTGTGGGTAAGAAGGTTTTGTATATTTATGCATCTGTTTTCTTTTTTGAATACACGGTAAAACACTGGAAGTTAGACATGCAAACCAGCATTAACTTTGCAGTTAATGCCAGTTCTGACAGGGTGCGCATCGGGAGCCCTGATGTCCACCACATCAGGAATAAGGAGTGTGTGTGCTGTAGTGGGCAAAACTGTGCTGCCGGGTACCTTTTTCCACGGCAGGAACTGTGCAAGCAGAAGGAGTATGAGTTTCTGATACCAGACCTTATTCTGAAAAGAGACAAGCCTCAGAAGCGCTGCCTGGACTATGAAAGAGTGTATCAGGCGTATGTTGGGGCGGACAGAAGGCATAACTTGTTCTTCTCCCTTTGGTTATTTTTCAATCCCACGGCATAGCTGCCCCCAGTTCTGCAGACTTACACGCTGACGCTTTCGAAGCGGTGACCCCTCCAAAGCTCCCGGAGCGGCACCAGTTGTGCCGGCAGGTGTCAGGTCGAGCACAGCACAACCGGGCCGGGCTCAGACGCGCTCCCTCCCTGCGCGGCGTGGGGCCGGCCCGGCCAGGCCTCGGCGGGCTCCGAGGAGGCTGTGCCGGGCTGCTGGAGCCCGCCCGAGCTGCTGATGCCATCTGCTGGCTGCACCACTGCCGGGGGGCACAGCCCGCAGGCACACCCTCCCTTCTTCGTGCTGGGGAAAGCTGGCAAGGCTGCGAGACCACCAGGGAGCCGACAGTGGGGAGCAACAAAGTACAGAGCTGCCCTAGGCCTCCTCCGTCTGCCCTGCGCACCCTGGGAAAAGAAGCTTAGCAGGGAGGGTTTTTCCACTCCAGCTTAAAGGGCCTTTATACATTCTTTACTTATGTATTCAGCATAGATGCATTCACGGGGTGCAACTCACCAGAAGTTTTCTGTGTCGGAAAGCAGTGATTCTGCAAAGCCAGCCTGTGCTGGCACACCTGGTCTTGCTGCAGGGGTGGGTTGTAGTTCGGGCAATGTCCTCCAAGTGTGGGCAGCTGGGTGTGCTCAGCCCTGTAGTGATCCCACAGCAGGCTTGATACGGCACAAGGGGACGGGGGACCACTCACTGCTCTCGCTGATGTCCCACACTTGGTCCCTTCAGTACCTTAACTCAAATGTTTCCTGTGAACTGTGAGAAACCTACAGTACTAGCAAGCATCACTGACTTGGAGTCAGATCCAGCACAGCAGCTCTCCCAGAAGGGTAGTCAGAAGGAGAGTAACTCACAGGATACCAAATCAAGATGCATAATAAAGTGCAGTTACTTGACCAACATAAAACCTAAATTGCCATACAAAGGAAGCCCCTCTACAGTGTGACATATGCTAAGAAAATTCCAAAAATCTAAACTTTCTGGTTTTGAGATTCCATTGTCATGAGTGACTTACATTTGCTAGTCAATTGTACTGAAAAAAATTTTACGATGTATCTTGAAGAACAACAGAAGACTTCCAGACAAGTGCTACTACTGAGACACATTTAAAAATGGGATTTAGAAGACTTCCAGACAAGTGCTACTACTGAGACACATTTAAAAATGGGATTTGATTGCTTTTGAGTATGTCTACGCTAAGTTCCATTTTGTAACACTGCCAATGTAGTGATCTCAATATTTACAGAAAGTGGTATTATGTTCAATTAGGTGCACCCACCTATGTAGATGATGCCACTTTGGCCTCTGACTCCACCTCCTCATCATGTTTCAAGACATTTGATCTCTTTTGCGAACAGATAATCTGTTATCTGAGACAAACAAACTTTCGACAATGTTGCAGAGAGGGTGTCACAGCTGTGATGGCCTCAGCCAGACAACCATTTGTTCCAATGACAGTTTTACCTCTCCCTACAGCTCTGACCTCATTTTTACTCACAGATAACTTTTTCAGAATCCAGCCTGATCTCTCTGATAGTGCTGGTGCAACCTTGGCTGGACACAAAGAACTCCTACATGAAAATAAAATTCTAGTAATTTATGTTATCTCTAAATGTCTTCAGAACTGGTTGCTCAGGATAATGGCCAGTCTCTTACTGTGAACTACAAGATATACCATCTGCTAGTCTTAAACTAAAAATGCCTTGATTAAAGAAATGCTAGCAAAATCCTGTTAATTAATGCATAATATAATTCAAATTTTTATTGCCTGCAGTTTACTAACTGTGCCCTTCTTTCTCTTTTTAAATTATAATGTTACCTACATTTTATTACAAATTGCTTTACTCTTGCATGCCAGCTTCTTACTATTTTTGTGTATTATAATAATTCCCAAGACACCAAGATGTTGCATGGGTTTTTTATCAGCCATTTTCCCTTTCACAACCTTCCTTCTTGCTGTGGTCCACCAATTTAGACTGGCAGACTTGTGTATAGGAGAAAAAATTAAAATGCATTGGGAATAAAAAGGAGCAGGGAGGGAGAGGGAGAGAGCAGTTTCTGTGACAGACTTCTCTCATGACCTCACAAGTACTCCTACTTCCCTTCACATTGTCATACCTAACAAAACCCCATTTGAACCAGATGATCCCTTATGATATACATTTTTAGGTCATCATATTCAGTGGAATTCTGGCTGACAGGAGCCTCGGTACATGAGTTTCTCTAACAGGCACACCATAAAATTTTTTGTACTGCAAATTCTTGTGATATGATGGTGCATCAAGCAGTTCTTCACTGCATGCTGTTGTTACCATGTTTCATAAGTGAAAAGGACTCCAAACATGAATAGCAGGTGGTTGTACATAGATAAACCAAATTTTTGTGGAAATCACAATAATTTCAACATTATTGGACATGAAACAGGGTGCTAATTTAATACGAATCAAAAGTAATGCCAATAAGCCACCTTACACAGGAAATAACATTCTTACATTATATTTTATTGGATTAAGCCTAGCGACTCTCAATACCACTCCCAACAAATGTTAAGGTTTACAAATCACCAAAGGGAACATTCCCTTGTGATACAAAGTGACCTGCCCTGAAAGTATACTTTTAACAGCTAATTTCATGGAATAGTCAATGGAGCGGAAAGGATCCACACCTCTCAAAATTAATGTATCGGGTGCTTACATTGCAAGGTTCCAAGAATCACCTTCATGCATCATGATCCAATGTACACAAAGGAAAAATGTCCAATGGTTGCTAGACTACTGAGTGGAACTGCTCAGGACAGAACTATCCATCATGGATGGACATTTATAAAATTTTGCTTACAGACTCAGGTGAAATTAACAGCAAAGCAAAGGTCATCAAGTACTTTAAAGGTACTGCTACTGCTGTAAAATGAGGCCTCTTAGAGATGGTGCCACAATTTGGTTTTATTTGCTGATCAGGAAACCACTAAATGAAGCGTTTCCTTTGAATCTTCAATTGAAGATTGCTACCGTCGAAGTGGCAATTGGCACTTGTTGCTCTTCCCCCCTTCAGGAGTCCTGCTGTAGATGGATTCTCTGATAGTCCAGGCAAGGTGTTCAATTGCTTAACACTCTCTGTCTCTACAGCTGCTATCCCAAATGCCCATCTGAGTCCCTTTGGGTCTCTGAAATACCCATTTCGGAGGAAGTTTATGCCCAAAATGCATGGGGCCTCTGCGCCGGTCACAATCGGATGTTTCTTCCACTCATTTCCAGTCAGGCTCACATCAGCTTCCACCAAAATAAAATCCTGTGATTGTCCTGTCACATCAGCAATAGAAACAGATTCTCCTCCTACATATCTTGATGGGATTAATGTGCATTGTGCACCAGTGTTGACCAAGGCCTCATATTCTTGTGGTTCTAATGTGCCAGGCCAATGAATCCACACAGTCCAAAAAACATACTTTTCCCTAGCCTCTACCTGGCTAGAGGCAGGGCCTCTCTTAGCCTGGTTATCCTTCTTTCTCTGGGCAACTGGAGCTGCTTCTTTCTTGGTGGAACTTCCTCTCTGGGTCTTGCCTTCGAAGCCACAATTCACACTGTCATTGTGCCAGAGCAGCAGTAGGTTTTCCATCTCATTTCCTCATGTCTTCCTCAGAATCATGCAGGAAGGACCACAGCTCAGCTCACGGGGTGCCCCTTCTTTCCCTGTCTGGGAAATGTCTACATTTGGTACCAGAACCTCTGATCTGTAATGCAGAGACCTGGAGAAAGCCCTCTTTCATCTTTCTGATCGCCTCTCTTGAGTGTATTGTGATTCTCCTCTATCTTGTCTTCTAATTTCTGCAGACGGGTTTCCACAGCTGCGATTCTTGCATGTGTTGGACCATGCACAGCATCTGCATATGCTCAGAGCTTCTTCACTATATCCAGCATGATCTCCTCCCTGTCATCCTTGCCTCATTATTGCTGAAGAAGAAATGTATTCTTGTGGCCCAAGTCGTACAAGTTTTCACCACATCACGGGTGTACATGGTACCAAGTCTGGGTTCCTAGTGGTTACGTCATTTGAGAAGATAATCTCTGCCACTGCCATTTCTCTCAAGCGTTGAATCCCTTGTTCTATGATCTTCCACTGAGTTTGCTGCATATAGAGATCATCTGCACATAGATATCTTTGTGCTACACTTCCCAGAACCTGCTCCCAGAGACTACATGAGTGAGCCTCTCTCATCATCCCTTGGTCGATAACTGGATCATGTGACAGGGATCCCAAATTCCTCGTTTCAGTGCCGGCCAGAGTTGTGGCCTCACCTTCATCATCCCAAAGATGGACTAACCAACTAATTATAGATTCATCGGGTTGTCAAGTGTAATCCTTTCTTAGGCCATGGTGGTCCTTCAGGGAAAAGGACTAAATAGCGACTTCTGATCTTGTGCTAGTTGGTTGGTCTACTGATCTTGTGTTAGTTGGTTGGGCTTCTCATCTTATGTCAGGAGGCATTGAGGATCCTTCAGCTGCATCATCATCCACTTCTCAGTTGGTCTTGTCTGTGTGCTTTCCACTTCTCATGTTAGTTGCAACAGTCTCTGGCTTGGGCTCACTATCTAGTTTAGTAGCTGGCTTAGGCTCACTGTTTGGTTTAGCTACTGGCTTACCTACACCCTGAGTAGCTGAGGTATTGGCTGTAGCCTGAGTGACTGGGGTAGCTGCTGATTTATCTCCCTGCCTCCCCGTCTCTATCTGCCAGAAGAAAAGAGTAAATAATTCTAGGAGGCACTCAAATCACTACACATAATTCAGGAAACAGAACTTGGCAAACCTGAAACCACTACAATGCTCCTTTCCCTTTCTGGGAAGAGAAGGCACTGCTGTTTATTTCTTCATTCCTTTGAACTTAAGCTGTTTACAGAGTTAATAGAGTGATGTCTAACTCCAACTAATACCACATGCCTTATTAGAAGGATAAGTTCAAAGGTGAGATATGAATATCAATTTCAGCACCAGGAAATAAGGGATATCTTTCTCTTACAGGATCTTGAGGTGTAGGAAGAGTCGATCTGATGTTGGCTTAGAAATACGAAGATCTACTAGAACATTTCCATGAGGACAATGAAAAATAACCATACAAATTTGCTTTTGTACAACAGCACAAGATCATAAATACATCTTAATTTTTAGCAGGGATTCCAAAGAAAATGTAATGTGTTCCATCCCTGCCTTGCAACAGCTTTTAACACTACACAGGCCAACTCCACATCAACTTGACTGCAGGGTAAATTTTCAACTCATCTCTTCAGAGCTCTAAAAGATTCTAAATAATCTGTGAAAAATAGAGGGCAAAATAATGCTGCCAAACACCAACCTGTTTCTCTAAAAATGTCTGAGCAAGTGTAATATTCAGTGCTGGAGAACTCCTACAGAAATCATTCCACCAGGAAAAGGCTCAAGTCCTCTGCATTTTCAGACACTAGTAATGCAGCCAGAAGTACAAAGACCTGCTGGATCGTGTCAAAAGAAGATCAATTAAACATCTAGAAAGAGTCTAGAACACAAGTATTGTGAGAGTTGGCTGAGGTAGTGGTGGAGGGGGTGGTATTTAGCCTGGAGAAAAGGAGGCTCAGGTAAGTCTTTATCTCTCTCTATATCTACCAGAAAGGAGGGTGTAGCCAGGTGGGGTTGGTCTCTTCTCCCATGGAGTTAGTGACAGGACAAGGAGAAATGGCCTCAAGATGTACCCCAGGAGATACAGTTGGAATACTAGGAGAAATTTCTTCAGCAAAAGAACGTCCAGTCTATCACTGGAACAGGTTGTCCAGGGAGGTGGTGGAGCCACCATTCCTGGAGGCATTTGAAAGAAATGCAGATATGGCATTGAGGGACATGGTTTAGTGGCGGACTTAGTAGTGTTGGTTTAGTGCTTGGAGTCAATGATCTCAAAGGTCTTTCCCAGCCTAAACAATCCTGTGGATCTATGCTTCTATAAAACTATTCTGTTATTTTTGAAGAAATTTTGAACAGATCCATGAATGTCTGTTATATAATTCATGGAGAGTAGTCAGTACAGAAACCTATTGATTTCATAGGGCAACAGGAAAGAAAAAATCCAAAATACACAGCTGAGGAAAGACAGCAACTACAGACAAAAGATTAATGAGCTTCAGTGGAGAGATAATGGAGAGAAGAGCTATCCTCAGTCCTGGCTCTGAACAGGAAAGAAATGCAGTTTTTCAGACAGAAAAGTAATCTTCAGTTGAGCTGGACTTCCTGCAGGTTTTTAAACTATCATAGCAAAAATCAGAAGATCTCTAGAAAGACTGCAGGTTATTAGTGTTGTCTTCTACTGTCTGTGACCTTCATCATACTGTGAAAAAAACTGTATCAATATCTTTCTACCATTAACAGCATTTAAAGTCAGGATAACTTTCTAATCTCTCATGTGAGGATGAACTAAATCCATATATGCATAGCCCAATTTATGGTGATATTTATTCCTGAAGACAAAATAATAAAGTCACGTAGCATAGTTCTAAATCCATTATAGAGCCCTAGGAACAAAAACCTGTCTCTGTTCTCTACTTAGTGTGTTATTGAGGTAAATTGATGACTCCCACACAATAATACAAGTCACCAGTGCAGTCAGCTTATCAGTAATTAGCCTTGCACAGACATAAAAAGAAAATTAATTCCTGAGTTTTAAAGGTTCTGTTCTCTTGGGGACAAACTGTCTCAGCATATGGGGAAGTGTGTGACTTACGGAATCATCTTAGTGCACAAGGGAGTGAAGATTTTCCTTATACTTTAATGAAAGGACAGGGAAACAGCTGATAGACTGTTCAGGACAGAGGGAACCCCAGATTTAAATTTCCAGATGGCTTGTGAAGATTTCTTTCATATGTTCTCTAAGGATAACACCTCAGTATTTGATAACTTCTTATTTCCTGCCTCTTTTTTTGGCTTGCAAGGGAACCTCATAAAAATTTCTTTCTTGGTGTGTCATTAGCTCACTTTTCCCACCTTGTAAAAAGCAGATATTTATACCGTCTTCATTCCAAAAATACTTTCACATGTCTGTATTTTGCAATCAGTGTTCCCCTGTCATTTTTATAAGCAGATTTAGAATCCAGTATTTCGGTTTAAAAATCAGATTACATGCCTATATCAACAAAGAGGATGCAAATCTAGTAAAGTAAGATATATAATGATCATCTCAAATCTGAGGAATATATTTGTGTAAAGCAAGGTGAGGGGTGGTGGGGGGAGGGCAGTTAATTTGCTGCCAGTAAAAGCACCCAGTCTGAAAACAGAGGAACAGAGGAACTCATATTTTAACTCTTACTTGTGACTCCTGAGAACCCATTGCCCATGTGGAGAGATCTGTCCGTGTAATATGGCCAAGAAAGCAGCATGGCCCATCTTGCCCTCTGTTGATCCCAGAGAAAATATACTTTAAATAGGTGCACCTTGGCTTAGCACTCATGAGAAGGATATTTCAGTTACTGATACTTATATAGATTTGTAGCCAACAGAGCCTACCATTACAAAGGAGACTTGAGAAATAATGAAGGGCTGGCACATCCATCTTACTTCTTTCAGACATAAATTTTTTAGACACTGTCTTAGCAAAAGTCTCTCTGCTATCCACAGGCTGACAAAACTATCACTGTTGGCACTCCAAGTGAAAAAGGCTCTCACAACACATAAACAGATAGAGAGAGATATGAAGAGTAAGAGAGATATGAAGAGTAAGAATTCTGTTGTAAGAAGTAAAAGGGCTATGGCTATCTCTGATTGCCCATTCAGCACATCTGTGAATAATAAAAGCAGAAAATCAGATATGCTTAACGCCTGTTGCTGTTTTTGAAGCATTCAGCAAATAAATGCCCCCAAAACATCCTGTTCACCTGTCTACCACATCTAAATCAGCAGCACCTGGTCTTCTATAATATTTTACCCAACTGTATATATGTGAAGACCATGCATACATAACCATCCCTGTTTCTCACTTTATAACTGGCAAACACCAAAACTTGATCTGGCCAGACAATTCTATTTTTTTTTTTAAAGCATACTGTACATTTGTTTACTATGCCATCTCAACTGTTGCTGAATATGAACATTCAATACAAGAATAGAATAGAAAACCAGATAATACAGACTGTGTTAAAAACCAAACAGAATGGAGGAGACCTCAAACTTGAAAATGCACAAGTATTTTCCAGTTAGTGCTATGATGTTTCAGTACACCAAATCAATACTTCTTTAAAATGATATATTGGTACTTTTTTAGATCTATACTCAAGGCTTTCTGACGTATTTCTCCCCTCCACTTGCATCCATTTTTTATAAAAATACACTGACAGCAGAGAAAAGATTAATTTTTCAAATTCTAGGAAATCGCTCACGTTTGGTTAGACATTCCACACATAAGGACAGGCAACTGCACCAGCAAGTAAGGGTCTTCAACACTGACTTGGCCAGTAGTGAAACATCTTCGGGTAAGTTTTGCGATGATTTTAAATCACTAGATGGCGATGTAACGACCCGCTTTATGAGTACTGCAGATGCACTCAGGACAGAAAACTGGTTTCGTGCAAAGAAAGATACCTCATTTCAAGTGGAAGAAGTGAGAACACGTAGAATGTAAGGGGAGAACATTTCATTTGGCTTTAAGTGAACTGCAAGAAAGGCTTAATTTGGATTAAAAATGTTGGTGGAATATTTTGAGTTTAAAGACTTCTCCAATACCTGCATGAAAGGATTAATCTTTTTAATACAAGTTCTAATTTTGAATGGTTCTATAAGGAGCTTTTAAGTAATGGAAGAAACACCACTACTGTGTCTCAAAGATTTCCCGAAGCAGACCGTGATACAATGAAACTATTCACTGTGTGGCTGCTCTTTGAAATAAGCATGCTTTAGAGCTATTTTACCCTCCAAAATTCCCTCCGAAACAAGAGACAAACAAGATAAAAATCTGAGGCACTATGCCTTAAACACAAAAATAAACAATTTTCCATCTGCCCCTGCTAAAATTAGGGTCATTGAAGTGATGTTTTATTGAGGTTAATGGGATAATTCATGTGCACTCACTTGTAACTGCCGATAAAGAAGGGTTATATGCTAACTTAAACAGCAAGTATTTGACACCTATAAATTAACTGTGGGAAATTACTTCCAAGTACGGGACAGCAGCTGCTGCAGGTCCACATAAAACTGCAGACACCTAAGGCTGGGGAAAAATTAGAAGAGGAATGTAAAGTCCATTCCATAGTGTGAGGGGCATATTTGAAACTTATGACAGACAAAATACTGCTGCAGACTCAATTCAAAATATAAATCATAATTCCACATGACTGTTGGTATCAGAGAAAGCTCCAGACAATTCAATGTCTGCAATTTCTGTAAGTAAATACTGTGACTTTCCTCCTTTCCAAGTCTACTATGAGCTTCTTTCCTGGGTCATCTAGGGAGTGTGCATCAGCTAGGTTAGAATAAATCTGTGTATGCAGGACAATGGCTTTGGGACATCACATCCCAAAGCAGCAGCTCCATATGTTATGGTACTTGGGGAGCACAGAGAAGCTGCCGAAGTTTCTACATGGAAGCTGGAAAGGGAAGCTCCCAGGACTGGATGCAGGGGTGGGGGCACATTTGTACTGGCAACATCATTAGCACCACAAAGAGAAGTCATATGAGAAGGACTACTGCAGAATGGATGAGATGAAATAAGTTAACACACAAAGCAGCTGCCTTTGAGAAGGAATTCCTGAGATAAAACTTATCTCCTTTATGAAAGCTTGACAAAACATTTGTTTCAAAATATTTTGTTGGGTTTTTTTTAATAAATACAAGTGTAATCTTTATGAGCAA
Source organism: Donacobius atricapilla (assembly GCA_013397315.1). Classification (NCBI taxonomy): domain Eukaryota; kingdom Metazoa; phylum Chordata; class Aves; order Passeriformes; family Mimidae; genus Donacobius; species Donacobius atricapilla. The sequence goes on along the minus strand of WBMY01007245.1, from coordinate 31,424 downwards.
ATCCAAGTGTGCTCTGTGTATTCTGATAAGTAACATCTGTAGACTAATGCCCCATTCCTTCAATTGACAACATTCAAAAAGATCTTTGCCTGAAAGACCATCTAGAAAACATGCACTGAGACAAAAAATTTTCACTGTCTTCTTGATAGTGAATGTTTAAAGTTTCACTCAGGAAAAGAAACTTTCATCATTTTGTCTTTCTCAGATGATTGCTGGTAGAGCATGAAAAAGAGTTCAAGACTTTCTGTTCAACTCCATGTTGCCTTATGACAACTATCCAGCTATTAATGGCTGGAGCAGCCGAACTGGCAAGGATTTCTCAAAAAACCTGCCAGGATTCAGCTGACTACTATGTTCCCTTGATCAGAGGGAACAAACAAAGAAATGCAGAATCTCCTAAATGTATGTATTTCACAGTTCACAGTCAGAAAGCCTGCAACCTAATTTAGGTTAGTGGAGCAAACCAAGGTCATTAATATTTTTAGTAGCTGAGGCTTCTGAAAGAGAAAGTAAGGACAACATCCTGCCTGTCTTCTAGTTTTAGTGGATTTGATCTGACAACAGAGAATAATACTGAAACTATTTATCAGTTTGTCCCACAAATGAGTTAGGATTACAACATGCTCCTGGAGGTTCACTAGAAGCTTGAGAATCACTCCCCAGTGGAGAATGGTCCATTGGATACAGATGCAAACTTGGATGCAAACACAAATTTACAATTTTGGAGATACACAAAAACAAGAGAAAATGCCAGTAAAGTGCAGAGTTGTAGGATAGAAACTGTCTGCAGTCACAGTGTTCTCATGAAGAGAATCTTCACTGCTCCTAAAACAGCGTTCCAATAGTATGACAATCTCCTTCTCCCTCAACAGTTTGCACACAATTAGACAAGGAGCAGGGCAGTTCTGAAGCAAAGGAGTCAAGCAAGGTGAGGACAGAAACATGGCATTTACTCTGCAGAGAAACTGTTGGGAACAGCCCGTGCAGATGTAAAATGTACATTGCTGCCCAATCACACTTTGTAGTGTTTTTTAAAAGATAACATATGGCAGGTGCTTGAAACTATAACAAAACTGATAAAAAGTGATCCATCTGAGTATGAAATTTTGGGAGTCCTAGTCTGGGAGTTATGTGAGTCCTGGGAATTCTGGTACTTCTAAATATCCCTCTGAGCATCCCTAGGAAGTCATATGTTCTCCATTACTAAAGGATCCAAGTGCCTCGTAATCTTCTCATCAGTCTGTGAGAGCAGAAGAATT